>CAUYON010160227.1:0-56340 GCA_963573935.1 Arctocebus calabarensis | reverse complement strand
GACGGCTGCAACCAAAAAATGGCCGGGCGTTGTGGCGGGCGCCTGTAGTCCCAGCTACTTGGGAGGCAGAGGCAAGAGACTCGCTTGAGCCCAGGAATTGGAGGCTGCTATGAGCTGTGATGCCATGGCACTCTATCCAGGGTGACAGCTTGAGGCTCTGCCTCAAAAAAAAAAAAAATAAAAATAAAATAATTTATAATGTTAAATTGCAATCTAATTAGAGTCATTCATTGAGTACTATTTGAATAAGACAATATACCAGAAATAAAAGTTCTAGAATGATACTGCTTGGGTTTTATTCCCTCTGATTACCATGTACTAGCTGTGTAATCTCCAGCAAGTAAATTAACTGCTTGTTCTTCAGTGTTTTCATCTTTAAAAGTAGTAGTTGTAACTTACTTCTTGCAGCTGTTATAGGGAGTGAAGGTGACCACATACCTAAAACACAATATAAGTCCTAGAAAACAATAAACACTAAAAACAGTACAACGTAAATATCAAACTGCAAATATATATAGTCTCATGTTAGGTCTGACTGGTGAATTTAAATGTTTTGATGCTTCAAAAATTATGTATTTTGTGACCGTTCATAATTAATCTGAAAGATAAACCTTAGTTAATAATAACTGAGGTAAAGATAAAACCTCGACCTTATAAAATCATGAATATTAACATACATGAAGTTTAAATATTTGTGCATAAACTGCCATATGCATGTGGTAAGCAGTCAGGAAGTAACAATACTTTCAGTAGTAGGAAATAGTCTGAAATATACTTTTCTGTGTTTTTATTTCTATATAGAAATCTTGGCTCAGTGACCGTAGCACAGTGGTTACAGTGCCAGCCACTTACACCAAAGTTAGAGGGCTCGAACCCAGCCCGGGCTAACTAAAACAATGACAACTGCAACAAAAAATAGCCAGGCATTGTGGCAGGCGCCTGTCATTCCAGCTACTTGGGAGGCTGAGGCAAGAGAATTGCTTAAGCCCAAGAGTTTGCGGTTGCTGTGAACTGTGATGCCACAGCACTCTACCTAGGGTGACACAGTGGGACTCTGTCTCAAAAAAAAAAAAAGAAATCCAAAACATCAGTCAGTATTTCTATTAGTGTTTTAATTTCAGTCATAATCAAAATGCTCTATAACGAAAAGTTAAAACATTTTCATATAATTCAGTAATATGCAAACAAAATCCCAAGGAAGTCAATTACACTTGTAATGAATGCCTACTATGTGCCAGAAAGTACTTGAGGGTTTTTAGCAAAACCAGATGCAAAATAACCTGTATTAATCCTAGGAAATCAATTAGTAGTCACTAGAACTTAAATTCATTCACGTTATAAAATCTATTGATCAATTTGAAAAACAGAAATCTTCCAGCAGAAAGTATCTACGTAGCTACCTTTAAAAGTATTAACAGCTGATCACCAATATTTCAAAATTTTCAATAGGTAAAGAAAAATGCAACGAAAGAAGTCCACCTGGATTTCCCCTGGAAGTTTTAGACAAGAGATGTTTCTATAGACAAATGCCAAGAAAAAAACTCAATCAGATCCAATTTCAACAACATACTAAATTTCACAATATAACAAAGATGAAACAATGTTTAGTGCATAAGGCGTTGTCATAAATCTATAGACAAATGCAGAACAATAGTATTGTGACATAGGGAACAGTGTTATATTGATGAATTCAGAAAATATTTGGCAGGCACCAAATTTTGGTAAGATGGTTGAATGCCTTTCTCAAATTATTTTCAAAACAGGAGACTACAAAAAATAATCACTTGGGAGATTTCGAGATGCTTGACACAGAATACTTACAAACTATGTATTTAGTTTAAGAATTTAGCCATCATAGGGGCGGCGCCTGTGGCTCAAAGGAGTAGGGCACTGGCCCCATATGCCAGAGGTGGTGGGTTCAAACCCAGCCCCAGCCAAAAAAAAAAAATAATTTCACCATAGAATGTTCTAACCAACTTAAAAGTAAATCAAAGATAAAATAATATTTGATTTAAACTTCTACAGAATCTCCTGCTTTCATGGAGAATTGTGTAACAGTTACTACAGATATCAAAGACATTCTCACCAAAACGAAGAGTTATTTCTTTTACAGATGCTGTGACTATATTTTGTCTTATCTTGCTTCTCAAAGATTTAACCATGTTAAACAATTATTCAAAGTTAAAAGTTAATGCTAATACAATTTTAATAAATATTATATGGCATAGTGGCTCAGGCCTATAATCATAGCAATTTGGGAGGCTGAGAAAGGAGAATAGTTTGAGCTCAGAAGTTTGAGACCAACTTGAACAAGAGGGAGACCCCTATCTCTACTACAAGTGAAAAATTTGGCCAGGCTTCATGGTGTTCCTGTTGTCCTAGATATTGGGGAGGCTGAGGCAAGAGGATCACTTGAACCCAAGAGTTTGAGGTTGCTAGAAGCTATGATGATGCCACCACATTCTACCCAGGACAAAGAAACTCTGCCCCCACCACCGAAAAAAATATATATATGTATGTATATGAAAGGACTTTGTAGTTGTTCCTAATACACAAATTCTTTTTAATTATTATAATGTCATTGGTAGTTCTTAGAAAGAACGAAGTGTGATAACCAAAAGTAAAATAGAGTTTTCTTTATGCTTTATCAACTCTTCTGGTAAAAGATGCCTTAAAAATTCATCTGGAAATTCTAAACAGATAATAATTCTTGAAACATCCCTCACAATTTCTTAAGTACTTTCAAATAACTGTGATCTCATTCCTATCTACACAACCTTCTTCTGGAACAAGTACTATCCTCACTTTATGTTTGAGAATTTGGAGGTATATTAATGACACTTAATTTCCTATTGAAATAACATCATGATATTTTTTGTCAGAAACATTTCCTAAGAATTGTACTCATTGCTAATGTTTTAAAAACTGATGTTTTGTATATGTATTGGTAACTAAATGTTCTACCTAACAAATTTGACTAGAAGACGACAAAAACATTTCAGCTGACAGTCACAACTACCTTCATGTCCCATCCATGCCTCTGAAATCAGTATTATGCATGCCAACATTTTTCAGCATACAGCAGTGTCAATATTGTGAATTCCCGCTCCATTTGCTATAAAGCAGAGACCATGCCTTGACACAAGCCCATGGATCAATTGGTCTTGGTAGAATCTTGTTTTAAGACTCTTTAAGGCACTGATTTATGCACAATTGATCTGATCAGCCAGGCAGTCAATGTGATTTATTAGCTAAGATGGCCAAAAGCCTTTTTTCTCCTTTTTCATGCAGTAGTAATTCACCTCATTAGAGGTGGAATCATTATAGGAAGCTACAGAGGAATAAGTTGAAGCTGCTGTCCTGACTCTGTACTCTCCCCCATCTATGGATCTACAACAGTAACAGCAAGACGCTAAGACCAGGGCTGTTGTGTACACGCAGGAGCTGGTGTACCCACATCATGGCTGTACACAGATGGAGCAGATTGAAAGGGAATCTAATACTCCTCCACTCCAAAACATCTCCAGACAGAAAACTGATTCATTTAGCTTCATGAGAAACTCATTCATTTAGTTTCTAGCATAATTTTTTTTCCTTATTTAACTATAGTAAGACAAATGACTTGTATTACTTTGTAATTATGATGTTTAACTCAACAAAAGACTAACAATATTTATAACAAGGGTTGGCAACCTACAGTGCGCATGCAGCTGTGTGTATACACACATTCATACATGCCGTCACACACACACTCTTAATGTTGCACAATATTCAGTTTGGAATAGTCCAAATAGGTTTACCTATGGGCAAAAAACACAACTGAATGTGCCAAGCGATTCCATCTTCTATAATATGTTGCAGGAAGTGGGGGGGGGGTCGATAGATCTTACATGGTATAAGTGCTGCTTTCCTTTCATTAAGTTCTATCTCCAGCCAGATCCTATATCCTGAGCCTACTGACTATTAACTACCTCCTCAAATGTTATTAACAAATAGTTAAGTGAAGGAATATAGAAGAGTCATTACCATTCCATGACCTAGCTCTACTTTTGAAGGGAGCGCCACACCTCCTCGCCCTGCCATTCTGTCTTCCACTGTGAGCTCAAAGCCAGCAACCTCAGCTCGAGTACAGCCTGAACTCAGCATTCCCCTTGACTTGACAGAAAATCCCTCACGTCACAGTGATTCCAGGAGATGTGACCTAGTAAGAGCTTCCCCCTCACACTTTATCCTTCTCGAAAAGAATAAACACTCTGCCACTTCCCTGCCCGCCCCCCACCCACCACTGTGAAGGCAGTAACTCACTACTCCATATTCTACTACTAAAGTTTGACAACCACACATTAGGATGATTAGGTAGTAGAAAAATGTTGAGGGGTAGTATATTATTTTACTATATATGTACTATACAAATTGTGAATAGCTTTGATTTAAAAATCTAAATTCATTTAAGCCCAGTTATATAATTTTTATACAAAAGTATTCACAATCATTACCTTTGATTTACTCTGACAGATGACTCCTTTGGAATATGTTGAATGAATGCATAATTTTCAAGCTAAGCACTGTTTCAATAATCTTAAGGTAAAAAACAAAAAATTGCAAAATATATGAATATTTTTATAACTCTAACAGGAAGTACAGTACCACCTGTCTTTATTATATTAAAATGCTGGTAAGTTTATCTATTGAACTAGTTGGGGAAAAAATGCATTACCTACGCATTTGTGCTGCGATGTATGCATCTTTGAGCACCCATCTAGCAGGTGTTCAAAACCAGAATTCTTTACTTAAAGGATCCCAGGCGAAAACTGCGCATTTGCAGAGCAACATGAGCAAGAGAAAATATCATCTAGGATCTGAAGTTCATATTCTCATCAGACCCTTGCTGTTGACCACCTAAACTTTTTCATTACCCTTACTCTTAATAGAGATCAACTGAAAGAAAGTAGCTTCCGCTGATTTAGATTTTTGTTTCAATTTTTTGGCTGGATTACATTTTGATAATTACCTATTTACTAAGAGAGTTATAATTCCATGTTCATAATACAATTTATAATGTACATTATAATTTACGCTACATTTCATTTGGTATATTACATTATAACTGGGAAGTACTGATGTGTTATTTACTAATTGGATTATGTTCCTTTTTTTTTTTGTAGTTTTTGTCCAGGGCCGAGTTTGAACCCACCAGCTCCAGCATATGGGGCTGGCGCCCTACCCCTTTGAGCCACAGGCACTGCCCTGTTCCATTCTTGAAGTAAAACTTTACCTGTACCTTAAAAAAAATAGTTTATTTTCCTTTAGTTAATTGTATTTTCATAGCAGCAGCTTTATAAATAGAATAAGACACCCTAGGGAGAAAATTGAGCTGGTGTATAGTTTTCTGGTTGTTGAAACCATTCACTCTTTGGACTTGTGAACCACAAAACACCCACAACTCAGAAAATCTCAACATGCCATGTCATGTCTCATTGCTTTAACATAGTCCTCACGTTCTACTCTCCCCATATAGCAAAATAGCTCAAGATCAATGAGCTTACAACAATTAATATCATAGTCTAGGAGCTACAGTCTTGCCATTCAGCATGTGCTGTTACTATACATATAAATAATCCAAATCCTCTTAAACTTGGGCCTATTGGGGGTGATTGTTTTAGCTGGAGACCCCCAAATGATCTTAATATTGTCTTGTGTAATTTTCTTCTAAAATGGATACGTACTCCAGTAATTCTCAGTGGGCTTCTGCTTCGGTTTAAGCAGAGCGTGTTCAATCCCTGCCTGGTGAAACTACACATTTACATGGCCAGGGTGCCAACGAGTTTGTTTCACCCGATATTTCTGGAAGCTGTCTGGCCAATAGGAATGGTTTGAAATGGTTTCCTAATCACTGTTGAAATCACTGATAATACTGTCTGTCCACACTATGACACACAAAACCCGAAATGTATTAAACATAGCAATCCATCATCCTGCAGATGGGAAGCAGGAGCCAGCCCGAGTTCAGAGGCAGTGACTCCCCGCTGCTTAACAAAGGCTGAAGTCCTGACAGTTCAGTCCCTTCCCTGCTCTTCACCACCACCCCTCCCTCTGAGAAGCATGAGTGCAGTCAGGGAGGGAGAAAGGCTGCTGAGGGTCTCAAACTCAAACACTGTTACACTTAAAGCACCGATTTTTTTCCCTAATCAGAACTGTTGCTTAAATCATTTTATCAACTACAAGAAGATTCATAAATGGATGAATGAACCAAAAAGCTGCAGATTCAAGAAAGCAAATCCTTAGAAAATACCGCATTGCTATACCATTAAGTTCGGGAAGAGAGTTTTGAAATAAAGCAATGCTACCAATTCAGAGAAAGTTAAAAAAAACAGGTCACCCAATTAAGGGTAAGTTTATACTGTTTGAAGCAACTTAATAGTGATGTTCTCTTTGAATAGCCAAGAGATTATTATATTTAAATAAGCACCAAATAGAAATAAAATGCTATTGGCTAAAGTTCAATTCACTTTGCATACTTGTTTCTAATAAGCATATATGAGCCACAAAATAGCCAAAGGGAGGGGGAAAAACTCTCAACTGCTAACAGCACATTAACAAAGTATAGAAACGAAAGACACTTTTCTTTGGATTTCAGCCTTGTCATTTCCAATTTTCTGCTCCTTGGACATGCTTGTATTCAAATTCTGGAACATCTATTCAGCATATCAATCCTAATTAGACAATCTGGGTCTGGAAAGGATGAGAGCTGGGTCATTTGCATAATTTAATCATAAATACTCAGTGATACATATTTCCAAATGCATTTGTACAATTATCTTTTCATCCTTGGGGCAATGGTATTAATATGATTAGGCAATATTTCTGGAAAAAACAGACAAGTATGCACTCTTTTTAACTGCAGCTTAGGGCGATATGAAAAATTAATTAATTTCTGAAGAAAATCAATTTCTCTACGTGACCACATTAGACATTGCTAAACCAAGACTCAGAAACATCTCTCCATCACTACATTTTATCAGACTTTTCTAAATTCTGATTACTATGTGAATAGTTCAATAGAAAAACTGGTAATTTATCAAAGAATATCTTACATTTTGAAGAGATCTTCCTGCCTACTTTCTTTTTGGGTACAGCACTCTGCTTTACTTTAATGCATTGTTATTTAACCAGTCAATGAGAAGTCTGCGCTTTTGGTGTGAACTCATCTTGACTGATCTTTTATTAATGTACATTAACCAATTTCAAGGACAACAGGATAAGGTTACTTTTGAAATGCTTTCTCAAGAAATGGATTTATATTCACCTAAAATAATCTTAATTCACAAGAGACTGTTTATTATGAGAACATTAGATAAACTAGGTCTTCTTAAAAAGTACTATTTTCATAAGAAAAACACTGTAACATACTTAGTAGAGATCTAAGAACCCAGGTGGCTAATCCGATATTTTAAAAAGAGATTCTGCTTTGTATGTTAATTAGTACAAAAGAAAGAAGTCACATTTGTGAGTTTAAATGCACTATTCTTTCCTTTTCAATCAAATGAAAAAGTAGAAATTACTGCATGCAAATATTCAATATTCATTTAATTTGCATAAAGGTGCTTGAACAAATTTTTGATTCTAACAAGCTCATTTTTCATGCGTTTTGTCTTTCATCCTAATCTAGCATCTGTCATTCCTTTTTGAAGTTATTATCGGCCCAATTCCCTCTTGGACATGGTTGCTGGGTGACCGGTATCTTAGCACCCACTTTGACAGGAACAGATGTGAAACTGATCAAGAGATTTCCCTAGGGTACCTGAAATCACAAACAACTTTTGTGAAAAACAAACAGCATTCCTGTCATGGGCCCTTATTTAACCCACTCTCAAAAGAAAGAGCAAAAAAGTTTACCTCAGATCAAGTATGCCATTTTAATTTGATTTCTTCAACTTGGAATAAAAAGTCTTAATGAAAATCCGTTACAAGTTTTTTGAAAAAGTAAAATTAAGAACAAATAAATAAATTACATCTCATTTCACACTGTTGGACTGGGGGAATCCAGTCTAAATATCAATAGCTCAAAAATCCAGAGTTGGTTCTGTCGTTGTCTGGTATTTGTAGGTAAATGTCATGGTAATGTGTTTGTATTTTATGCACAATTTCACCAGACTTTCCATTTTAAGAAAAAGCATAGGTTAAGAGGATAATTTAGATGATAAGGATATTTAAGAAAATGGAATTTGGTGTGGTGGCTGAAGCTTCCTATTTTAATTATCATGCAGAATTCTATGCAACATTAAGTATGGTTCTACTTTTAGAGAATTGACTTAAAAAAAGTTTCATCTCTTCTCTCAGGCATTTTATAGTAAGATTTTTTTAGAGTGATTTTTTTTGTCCAATTCACATGGTGTGTACCATTAATCACTGGAAATAGAGATGCCAAGAGACATAGGAAGACCAAAAAAAGGTCACAGAACTTCAGATCCTCACCATTACAAAAGTCAGATTAGGTTGCCTCTTCTGAAATAGATTATTTTTAAGATCATTGTAATGATCTTATGATCCTCCTCCTTTCCTTCATTACAGTTAGAGAAAGTGAAGAGCAACAGCCATGTTAAAAAACCATGAAACTAGTAGGTGCAAACTTTCAAATTAAATATTTAATCAGAATTCGATATGTTATCAATGTGGCATCAAAGTGACATTAGGAAACATCTAAAAGAACTAATTTAACTTTTCAGCTTCATTCAAGTGATAAGTGTCAGGGCAAGGCAGAAAAATTGTTTAGCTTATAGTGGTTAAGCTTTTTACAACAGAACAACCAATAAAAAAGAATATACAACACCTTGCTTAAAATTTCAAATAGCTTCTTCTTGATGATCATGACTTGTGGCAGTAAGGACAGTGGTATACCTTCCATTAGATATTTCGATATTTTTCCTCTTCCAAGAACTGGTTTATTATAACCACTTTTATTATAATTTTTTTATTCTGATAGGGAAATAACACATAATAACTTATCCATATGATTGTATTGATGTTAAGAGAAAAAGAACTGAAAGGTCTTTTAAATTCCTTTTAATTTTTAATTGGGAGAGGAATTTGCCCACCTCAAATTCAAAATCCAGTGATGAAATTATTTTACCATTATAACTGTAATAGTTTATATGTGCATTGCTTTACCATTTATAAAATGTTTAGTGTGTGTGTGTATGTATAGCACTTAGACCAAGTGATATAACATTGAGAAGTAGGTCCTTATTAAATCTAATGATGGTTTTTTAATACCATCAGTTATAAGCAAAGAGGTATTATGACTCTACACATTTATATAAGTAATTCATTTGTGTACATATGATATAGAATTTTGATAATACAAAAATTAAGCAAAGTACTACATACCCAAATTCCTCTTTATTTTAAACGAATGAGTAACTTCAATTTTCCAACTTAGAACCAAACCACATAACTAAAGTGACTCCAACGAAAATTAAAAACAACTTTTTTGCATCCAATTTATCACTGACTGCCTTCATTTGTTACTGTTAGTGCAAAGGTAGAATTTTGGAAACCCCTTTGAAAGGTCTAGCTAAAAATAAAATAAAAAATGTAACCCTTTCAACTGTGATTTTAAGAAAAACTAAATATATTCAGATTAAAAAATCTTTATTTTGAAATGTTATGACAAGGAAAAATTGCACCCCCCAAAAGTTCTTTCTATTTGGACTGACTCATTAGTGGAAATAAATTAATAAAATCTCCAAAATATTGTTTTCATATCTAATTAAATTTGTGTTTAAACTCCTTTAATCTAGAATACATATTTAAAAGGAAGATACTTATTTTTAAAAAAATCAGTTGCAAAATTCTGATGGCACTTTGACTTAACTACAAAATACCATTGATGAATAGTGTTTTTTAAACTTCCTAAGAGCATCAAGTTACTAAATATGGTAGCCAAATAGGTGTTAAACAGAAAGCAAAATCAAATTTGACCCAGAAGGATCCAATATTAAGGTTTGAATTGGGATCAGTTCATTCTTTTCCCATGGGGTAACTTGTATAAATGTAATTCTATGGTTTCATAAAAGCAGGTCAAGTTTCTATCCCTTGGGGTCTTTTGGCAATTTGAAGCATGGAAGCACTGTTTCTGGCTACAAGTTCAAATCTACATGTACTGTACTGTCAATGGTGTGAAGAAAAAAAAAATCAGTAAACAGCAGACAAATATCTTTGATTATAATGCACACTTGTCAGAGTATTCTTAGAGAGTAAGACTAAAAGCGTCAGAACTTTCAATTCCTAAAATATTTTGTAACCTTACTTTTTCTTTTTAAAATACACACATATGCAGATGATGAACAAAGTGAAGTTAAGTATGTCTGGTTTTATGTAGATAACTAAAAATAACGATCATCTTCTTAGCAATCTCTTTCATACAAGATTTGTTATTATGTACAAAGCTTTATTTTGTTTTTGAATGCCATAGCTTTAGATGAGGCAGAAACTTTCAAGGAGTCTGTTAGAGTATAAGCTTCTCTCTACTTTGCAAAAAACTGTATGCATGCTTGCACTCTTACCAATGACGTAATGACTTGACAAATGCCACGGAATGATGGAGAAAGTAATTGATTTCAATTTAACTGGATCTTTACCAGGTGTTTTCAAAGACAATTACTGTCCACTGCAAAGAAGTGGTAATACACATCTCCTTATGTAGACCTGCAGATTAACCCATTGACCTCATTCCTAACTCATCTTATTGATGGCAAAGCTTTTAAGACATTCATTTTTTTTCCAGGTATAAAATCATTTTCCTATCATTGGAAATAGTCACTGATTCTAAAGAATACGTTTGCAATAAGGTGCAAGAAGCAAGGAAATAAACCAATAAAAGAAACAGAGCAAAGATATGAAGCACATTCAGAGTCATTCAATCCTGTACAGATTCTAATACTTAATAGTTATTATCTATTTCATATATCAAAATGATTCTCACATATATTTTAAACAGAATTAGAAGTACATTAATTTGTAAAAATAAAGATCTAGAAAATTTAAGCTAAGTTTTAAACCACTATTCTCGTAACCACATAAATTATAAATTATATTGTAAATTATATTTTAAAATATTTACTTATAAATTATTTCTTTTACTCTAATCTTATCTATTGCCATTCAGGATAGCAGAATCTGTTTTTTCATCTGTTACTTTATTATATTTCTATGTATTATGAAAGGCAAAATTAAAACAGATTTTATTGGTAAAAAAATAAAAATCTGTCCTATGGCCCTATGTTCTACAAGGGTTTGTGTTTGCAGGTATGTGTATGAATGTATACAAATATACATATGAATGTAAGTAAAGACTATTTTTTACAAAGGTTATTCTTTACAAATACAAGCATAAGTACAAAGTCTTAAGTACTTATGCTTGTATTTAAAGCATAAGTACATAAGACTACAAATGGGCTAAGATTAATCTACATAAAAATATCCATCACAGTACCTAAAATACAAATTTTACACTTGTTGCACACATGAGAACAGCCATCCTAGTATAAAAGATGTGATTGGTAATAGGAAAGAAAAAGTGCTCCAAGTTATTCCTCTAAAATGCAAGGTAATTATTAAACCAGAAATTGCCTAACTCAAGGAATAAGTATTATTTCCATGAATTAAGTTAAAGAAAAATCAAAATTTTAAATATAAAATAGGAATTAGTACTGTTGACTGTAGAACTGTGATGAGTTTCAAAGATTGGTTTTACCCTCAATGGTTAACTTTGTTCAGACATGAACAAAATATTTTTAAAATATAAGACTGTGAATAATACAGCCCATTTACAGTTGCTATTAATGAAATTTCAGGATATAGTTTGAGATTTTAAAAAACGACTCTTATCTGCCTGATAAGTGACTGTAATGAAGTATTTCTTCATTAACATGTTCTAGAGATTTATTTTCATTTCCTTTACTTAAGAAATGACCAGTATCTCTTACATCGAATTAACAAGTATTTACTGCAAATGCCTCTACATGCTTCCACAAAATAGTTCCCTTTGAACTAGCACACTTTATACTTCCACAAAATAGTTCCCTTTCAACTAGCACACTTTGTTTACTAAGATATTTTGTTTGCCTTTGAAGAAAAATAAGGTGATTTTTTGTTGTTGTTGTGATTGGAAGGGGTAATCTAAATATTCAGAAACATTTGATACCATATAAATTCTAAGATAATTTAACACTGTGACTTTTTAAAATATTTTTTTTTACCACTCCATTCAATTAAACTAAGGAAAGAAATACATTCTTCAATTGCTCCATGTTACTAAACAATATCAACCATTATATTATGCTGCCTATTTCAATATTTGCTTTATCAGCATCATGATTTAAAATGATATCCAAATTTTTTGTGAAAAATATATTATCAAAACCCACTGCAGGATTCTTCAAGGTCTACTTATAATCGATTAAAACTAAATTTATCTTTCAAATTATAGAAAGTATAGTTACCATGTTGTACAATAGATGTTATGAGCTTATTCCTCCTCTGTAACTGAAATTTCATATCCTTTGACCAACAGCTGTCCAAGTTCCTGGTTACCACCTTTCTTCCCTGACCTTTGAGTTAAACTTTTTCAGATTACCCATAGAAGTGATATCATTTAGCATTTGTCTATCTGTAACTGGTTTACTTCATTCTGAATTACTACTAGAAACATGAATTGTATTCCAGGTACTGATTCAACCTATACAATGTTATTTTAGATGTTTTAGTTAAATACCTAGCTTCTGTGTGTCTCTCATTATTCTCTAAAACTTTTTTTTTAAGCAACTGGTTATTCATTGCATTGCTGTACAGCATAGTTAGGATGCCTACATATATTTATAACCAAAGAAAAAATAGACCAATTAAACAACAATAGTGAGTTTTCTAGTTTAATATATTGTCTTTGACAACTTCCAAGGAAGTCACATATTTTTAAGAGTGCAGAAGAATCCCAGCCTGAGCTCCTGGATCAATTCCAAGCCAATTTGGATCATAAAGACCATACCTTTAACACAATTCAGTCATTGACAGATTTAGTATCTAATTTTAAAAAAACTAAAGATTAATTATTTTAAATGGGTAAGAATGATGTTGCCTCCAAGAGGAAATCTATGTCAGAATACACCAAGAAATTTTGAATGCATCTGGTCCAAGGTACTTGACTTTGGATCAAGTGGTGATTTGGGTCATTATATATGATTTGACATACATTTTTAAAAACTGGGCATTTATTTACTATTTAATTCTACTAACATTAATTCCATCATTAATTTGAAAAGCAATGAACTTTTATTGATTGTCTAATTGACTAATTTATACTGGATTGAATATTCTGTTCACTGACATTTGAGCATTTACACATAAAAATGTTCATTAGCTGTCTCCAACTAGCAACAATGGACACAGTCTTAACAGATTCTCAGAAACATTCTTAAAATAAATAGGTTCATCTAATAAAGTGATCCACCAGTTAATCTAATAATAAATCATTTCTGGACGAAATACCCTATCCTTGGTATTTTTTTTTCCCAAAGCAGTAATTTGATAAACTAGCTACACTACTCTAAAATATTTCCTGTATGTGACATGCTACAAAGCAAATATAACTTATTTAAAAGACAACTACAGTAACAAAAATTACTTTTTAAATAGAAATACATCTGACAAATTGAAAAGAAGAAAGGTAGAGGAAGTATAGCACAATATATAAGTTTGCACTCAGTGTCTGCTATGCCTGGGTTATACGTACCTGTGAACATCAGCGCCTTTGATATTACACTCATCTAAGCTCAACTAGGTGGACTTTTCATTTGGGGCTTTCTTCAATGAAAAATTAATTATTGGACATAACAAGGGGCACCTTAATGTAGCCCCAAATGCTGAAAATACAATATATTCCTAGCTGGAATATTTATACTACGTATACTAAAAACATAGTCTAATATACTACAGATGCAGTATTTAGAAAAATATACATCTACATATATATGTAGTATATATATCAAACTGACCAATCGCAATGCATTGCTTCAAAAAAGAAAATGGCACATGCTGATATGGTATATGCTAAAGTCATTCTATTTTTATAAAAGTCCAATGATAAAACTTTATCTTCATCACATTTTAATATACCCAAATAGTTCATGACAATGTTTACAGTTCTTATTATTGTAGAGGTATATAACTTGATGTGGCTTTTTTTTTTTTGAACAATCTGAAAAAGAAATCCTTAAAAGATAAAATTCAAAGTTTACTTTTGAAAGTAACAAGTAACAAAATCCTTAAAATCAAAATGTGTAATGAAATCTGGAAGACTCACCTGTATCTTTGTAGAAGGCATAGTTCAAATTAATTTCTTTAGACAAGGATTCAAAAGGAGACAGTTTACAACCTGTGAGAGTTTCATTTCCTATTATATTTTGCAATAGTCATGTTGCATGTTGCTAATACAATGCAATTTAAATGACTATTTTACTTGATTGACAAAGGCAATTGTATGAAGCAATTTAGTAAAATAACTAGGAAAGGTACAATAATACTAATTGATAGTCAAAGCACAAATTGTTCTTAAAATAACACTAGTTGGTTGCACATTAAGCTAATTTACAAATGCTACTTACATTCCAAAAACAAAACATCAGATGGGAAACAATAAAGCATATTATGTTTTCGTATGCTGGTGAATCACACATAGTAAATCGCCAAAGAGAAGAGTGATTTATGCTCCAATCCTGCCAAGACTTTAATCAATATAGGGTGTCACATCTCAGGGGACTGGGGGAGGTAGTAAGGCAAAAAGAAGGTGTCTAATATTTTACAGTAATTTACATTCAACTTCAGTGAAATATAACAGATTAAACCAAAAAAGAAGGTACATTTGGATTAGTAAACGAGGATTTAAGAATTCTGTGTCAAATGCAAATATGAAAAATTGCATGTAAGAAAACTCTGGGAGGAAAAGCCCATCATGTAGCTTATTCTATATAATATTTGAGGCTTTACAAAATAAAATATCACACTTGCAAATTACATTTCTTGGCTCAGGGCATTAACTAATAAACTGTGGAGTTTGGAAAGCAAAGCATCTTCTAACCATGCACACTTTTGATAATGACTGTATTATTGGAGACTAACTCCAAGAAAAACAAGTTTGAAAGATATTACCCAAATAACTCAAGAATTTAGACCCTACAATATGACTTGATTGAACAAGGTAAACTTTAGGTTAGAATATTCTTACATTTCATTCATATATTAGTTATTAAAGTGTAATCTGCTACCATTTTTAAAGTGTACAGAAATAAGTTATAGCACCAAACAACTTTTGTATTTTATGCCTTAGTCTTCTAATTATGCCCTATCTTTTGGAAATGTTATAAAATGAGACATTAGGCTTTATAGGAACCATTAATCTACTGTAATACAAAAACTTCAAAAGCACAGTGTCGCTCCATTTGAAGTAATTCTTAAATTTCTCTATGCCAAGTATCGTAATTATCTGTTAGAAGTGAATCTGTACTTATTTTGAAACTTTCCGTATCAGTGCATAAGTCTACGCCATTGAAAAGCAGGCAACAGGGGAAATATTAAATAAATATAGACTAGTTCAGTTTGCCATCTCTATTAAAATTCCAAACCAAAAAGTAGAGCCAAGATTTGACAAATATTTTGCACTTCTTATAATAAATTTTCATGGACAAATTACTACTAAAACATTAAAGTCTTGGAAAGTCTTTCAATCTTCTGTCCATAGACTGTATGGACTTTTAAGACAAAAGAATACTGTTTGTGAATGTACGTATGTGCATATAAAATATGTGATAAACCTAATTGGAACCTATTCAAAGTAAAAACTCCTCAAATCTAGGGCTGCTAGACCTAAATCACAATCTGGTTTGAAAGATCTTTGGGCAAAATCATCTTCTAACAATAATTAAAGAAATAAGTATTTTAGATAATATAAGAGAACAATATTTTGTTTTTACCCAAATTCACAGAAAATTGAATCCTAACCCAAATCTATAAACAAGCAATTGACTCATACAGAGACTTGACCATGTACATAATTACTTTTCTCTTTTTGTTGTTATTTAATGGTAAACAGTTAATTAACTGACCTCTGTTGTAACAGCAAGTTCATGCGACTAATGCTTAGTTTTTAAAAAATAATTGAAGGAAGCTGATCAAGGTCAGATTTTGTCCTTTGACAAATTTAAATATGTTTCCTTATATTTTATTTCATGTTTTGAGACCTTTATTTTTTAGCTCTACAGTCTAGCAGGTGATACTCTCTTTTTCATCTCCTTGCGGTAATGACAGATGGCTCCAACATTTATACTCGTTTTCATAGATAGCATACTAATGCAATAGCCCCAAGCAAACTAAATCCACTCTCTGTTTTGCTCCTAACTTACTGTCTTTGCTTTACCATCGTTTTAGTTCCTCAGATTTTCTGATGTCTAAATGTTAAGAGACAGATGTATGTTCTATAAGAAGCTGAGAGTGCAAAGACTTGCTGTTTCTCTCTGTCTCTCTCTCTCTCTCACACACACACACACACACACACACACACGCTATATATACATATACATAAAACACAAAAAATCTATAGTTTGCCTTCTTTTACAATTTCTCTTATACTGCATCAATTATTCCCTTAGTCTGTTAAGTCATTAGAGGAGAAAAGAAACCAAAGTGAAAGAAAGCAGTATGTTTAGGTGAATGAAAAAGAATCTTAATAGGAAAAACATAAACTGGACTTGAACAAAGTAATTTTAGTTTTGTAAATTTACCATGCAAAACATCTTAGATTATTTCTTTGGAAGTTAAGAATTAAGACAATAACTCTTGCAATAATCATAAAAAATAACAATACATTGCAATGCAAACAGCATATTTTGATAAGGAGTTCAATTGTAAGTATTGTTATTTCATCAATCAGTTGCAGAGTTAGAAAACTCTGGGTAGGCATCTGGGACTAAACATCTTCTCAAGTTATTCACTACAGTATTCCCATGTATGTAACTTTGAACATGATTTTTGTCGATCTAAGATCAAAATCCAATGCTAAATCCACAAACTTCCCATGTTTAACATAAACTAACTTGAAACAGGGTTTTGGAACAACACATTTAACTGCAAAATATTGAAGCCAGATGATTAAGACAAAAGAATACTGTTTGTGAATCTATGTATGTGCCTATAAAATGATTAAAACATAATTAGAGTAGTGATGAGACATTTTTGAAGGGATAAGCAGTTCCTCTGTATTTAACTTATCTTGGCTCTGCAAACTTTAACTCCAGAGCTGCTGTTAACCTCAAGGGGGAAAAAACTTTTGAAAAAATTTAGTTAATAACTTTAAGGATATTCTCCTACCTATGTTGAGGACTTCAATTCAAAGTGCAGGTAAAATGTCGGACAAAACATCAAGTTTTACACTGATTAAACATTTATCATAATACAGTCATTGCAGAGAGTTTTCTCAAGCAAATGTTATCTGTTTGTGTGAGTAGGTGTGTGCATAAGAGAGAGAGTTGGATAGCGATTATCTAGTACAATGTGTGGTGCAAGAAACACAGAAAGAGGATTCAGAGGACAGTGGATGTTTGATTCCTAAAGAGAAAAACAGCATTTCACCAATTTACCGGATAGACAATTGTACACCCATCACATCTGAAAGGGCTTCAAATTTCATCTAGTATTATTCATAACTCCGAAACAATTCTCTGCTCTAACACGACCGAGGCCAAATATTTTATATTCTGGGCGACCATGAACTCCAAGTACCTGAGTAAATGCCATTTAGTGATCTTGGCCCACGCCTGCCCCCATCTTTACCGCCACCTGTCCATACACTCGGGCACTCGCGCGTGCACACACTCACACACAGAGACACAAACACTATTTATCCAGCAATAGTCAAAATAAAGATGCCATACCTAGAGACATACACCCATGTCCCCATGTAAACGATGGCAAAGAAATATGAAAAATGACTCCTGACTAGGTCAGAAGAGCACATTTGCTGAGCTGGAGTTTAAGTCCTTTTCGTTTTACAGCCCTCCTAGGCGCTAGTGAGAAGTCTGTCTCCAGGGAAGAAAAGCTACCGTGTCTTCATTCCTATTTCTTCCCAGTGTCCTCCTATGCCTCTTTCTTTCCCACCTCTGCTTCCCTAACTCTTCACCGGCACACACCAACTCCGTTTCTTCTCCCAGTCTTTAAACTATTTAGAGGGTACCGAAGTTTCCGCGCTAATTTTGCGCGCAGTTCCCACGTGCCCGCTTCGGGTCCTCAACTTTCCCTATTCTCTTTCTCGCAGCATCCCTGAACTTTTCGCTCTGCGCTCCCCTGCTGGAATGGTGGGGGGACAAAGCGGAACTGCAAAAGAAGGTGGAATGACCGTCTCTACCCCGAAACTGACAAGTTGCCCCACTCCCGCCCCCTCTCGGTCGATCCACCCCCACTGAGCGTTCATTAGCATAAAACCGGCGGGGCCGGGAACCCGTCCAGGGGCCTGCTCCAAGCGCGCGCTTTGCTGTGCAGGGGAAGCCAAGGCACCCACAGCAGAGAGTACTCAGGCCGGCAGAGCATCCCAGAGCAAAGTGTGCACCTGCTTGTTGCATGAGCTACTAACCTAAAAAAGAAAACAATAAAATAAAAAATGAAAGAGAGAAAAAAGAAAAAAGACTTTGGAAAGAGAGACTGAGAGCTTGAGAAGTGCTGAGGTTTTCCTTCCCAGTCTCTCCAGACCAGCTTTCAAGAGTCTCAAGCACCCAATTAACTCTCCCACAGAAGAAGACCTGCTAGTGCCCTCACATCTGCCCCGGGACAAACGTACCCCTTTCTTTCCTTTGCACGCGCACACACACACGCTCACAAGCAGACACACGCACACATGCGCAAACACAGAGACCCTCCCCTCGGCGGGCTTTCCCTTGGGGCTTCGGAGCTGAACTCCCTTCTGGTCCCCTGGGACTGCCCCAGGCTTCTCAGCCTCCGGGTTCATCCCCTCCAGACCTCAAAGTGACCCCCTTGGCAGCTGACCCACTCCCTCAACTACCCTGACGGTCCCTCGCCCGAAGCGCGTCTCTCTGCTCCCCGAACCCTGCGGGGCAGATCACGACCTCCCCCAGCCCCTGGGGCGCCGCAGGGCGCCGCCGACCACCCCACCAGTGCCGGGAGGCTTGGGGTGGAACCCAGGTCGTGAGAAGTGCACAAACGCTAAGTAGCGCTGAAGGGGGATCCCTAGACTCTGGCGCGCCCCGAAAAAGGGAGCTGTGGCTCCTGGAAAGGCGCCGTCCTCCCGTCTCCCGCTCCCTTCACCCTGAGGCTCTAGGATCCAGAGTCCCACAGAAGCCAAGCCCCGGCGCCCAGGAGGGCAGGGGGAGGACCGGGCCAGAAGAGCAAGAGCTGGGCAGGGTGAGGTGCCAACTTCTCAGGGGGTCGGGGCGCTGCTGGCTGGCCCCGGGGAAGAAGAGAAGAGGGCCGCGCTCGCCGGGGCGCGCGGCTCCCGGGCGCGCGGAGCCAGGCGGCGCCGGGAAGGGAGCGAGGGAAGGGCGGAAAGGCGGGTGGAAAGGGGCCGCGGGCGACGGGGGCTGCCCCCGCTATTTACCTGGCGTTGGTGCAGTCATTGTAGAGCGTCTCAAAGTCTTTCCTGGAGATGAGTTTGCAGCGGTTCACTCCGGGCTGGATGGCGCCCAGTCCCCTCAGGATGCGAACCTGTTCCACATTGCACACCACCGGCGTGATCTCCAGCCGCTTCAGCTTGGTGTAGACCGTGTGCAAGCCCCCCACCAAGTGTTTCAGGAACAGGTCGAAAGCCTGGGGCAGGCAGATCAGCTCGCAGCCCTCCACTGTGAAGGAAGCCACTTTGGCCCCCCTCAGATCCACCATTTTGCACTCATTATTCTGGGGGGTGTTTTCCACTGGGGACGGGGTTGAGTACACGGGTTTCCCGGGGAGGGGGCCGCAGCTGCTGCCGCTGCTGCTGCTGCTGCTACTGCTGCTGCTGCCGGTGCTCGCGGTGATGGGGGTGCTGGAGGCGCCGCCGCCGCCGCCGCCGCTGCTGCCCGCGGCCGCCAGGCTGGGGTTGCAGTTGCCGCCGCCGCCGCCGCCGCCGCCGCCGCCTCCGTTGCCGCCGCTGCCGCCGCCGCCTCCGTTGCCGCCGCCGCCGCCGGTAGAGGTGACTGTGGCCGCCGCCGCCGCCGCCGGAGCGATGGGCTCCGGCCGGAACAGAGTTGGCCCGGAGGACACCGGGGGTCCGAGGGACGGAGCCGGGGACGAAGTCGCCGACGAGGTGGAGGTGGTGGTGCCAGAGGAGGAAGCAGACGTGGAGATCGGGGGTTGAGGGGGAACCAGCTGGGTCGGAGGGATCAAAGCCGCCGGCACTGCCATGGTCACATATAAGGGGAAACTGAAGGCGGAGAAGCCAGGGGGAAAAGTTGCCACACACCCCCGGGAGGGGAAGGGGGGAAAGGGGGGAGCAGGAGCGATGAGGGCAACAACCACAACTCTGGGAGAGAACGAGGAGGAGAAAGAAAGGGAGAGACCGGGAAAGGGAGGTGAAAGTAACAGCGAGCGAGCGGGCGCAGGAGGGGCGAGCGCGAGAGGCGCTCTGCAGAGAAACGCACAAAAGTGTCCCGCAAGTCGAAATGCCAGTCCTCTCCGGGGGCTGGGATCGAGGGCTGGTTTGGAGGGGGGCGGGGGCGGGGAGGGTCGGCTGTTGTTGTGTGGGTTCTGCTCTAGCACAAAGTTAAGGATGAAGGTGAAAAGGAGGAGGTTTGAAGGACTTGGGTTCTCCCTGGCAAGTACATTGATCAAAGATTGAGAGGGGAATGACAGAGAGAAAATGAGCTGAAAAGTGCAGGCTGCCGTCTGGACGAGTTGTTGTTGTCACACGGTGCAGAGGGGAGGAGCTCCGGAAACTTGAAATACCCTTTGAAGCCGCAAAAACCTCACTCACTAGTATTAACCCAAATTATCCAACCAGGAACTCGGAGCAGAGACTCCGCGAGCGCCCGCGTGCGAGGAAAGGGGGAGGGGAGGGGGAGGGACGGAAAGGCCCTGGGGGAGGGACGGAGAGGAAAAGCCGGGGACAGAGAAGTGGCGATCGGAACAGGAGAGACCATCTACTTACTTCTCTTCTCCTACTACCGTTAGATCGCGGGTCTCACACTCCGTCTCGGCCGCGGCGACTCGTAATTTTTTCCAAAAGCTTCTAAACAATCGTCAGCTAACTTAAAGAGCAGCCCGAGCGCTCCGAGCTCTCCTTCCAGGATTTAGGATATAGCTCCACGCGATTTTGCAATGAGATAATAAATGAACACATATTGCATTTCCACTTCATGATTGTTAAGAAATCATTTTGAGGAAAAAAAAAATCACATGTAAGCAAAACGTAATGTTTTTATTCATCGGGTTGTTTTCATGTTTCTGTTAAATTATTTATGGATGTAAAGATAGTGAAAATTCTAGGACAGTTTTCAAGTTCTGGGAAGGGAGTCAGTCCGAAATCGCTTAAGAATAATGGAATAATTCTGTATTCAATTCCTTCTTTCCTAATAGATGGTGGAAAGAAATGCTTCCACGATGTGGATGGTCTGGAATAACTTCACTTTCGTCCCAAAGACAAGTCAGAAATGCCAGTTACATGTGGAGAATTCAAAGAGATAAGGCGCCTCAGGATTTAGAAAGTGGATAAGCGAAGACACTGATTTTTCTTACCCCAAATTCCGTAATTAATTCACCTGCCTTGCACAGTAACCGACTATCATATCCTTTAAGACCCATGGCTAGTTGCTAATGTGGTGTAACACAATAGTTGGTTTTTTTTTTTTTTCATATTTGAAAAGTGCCACTATATATTGGGAAAATCCCTTTCAACGTGTCAGTAAAAATATAGTTTTGTAAACAATGAGAACAAAAGCAAACCTTACTAGTTGACTTGTAAAGGCAAAATGGGTAGGTGTACTTAAAACAACATTGGCCTTAACTTTAGACTAACTCTTCCTCCTTTCTTTCCTTTTAACTTCTCTTCCTTTTTCTAACTTGTTGCATGGAGGTATTTATTCAAGGTTTTTGACCAACATATGATTTGAACATAGGTCAAGTTTGTGTACTGCTTATACCTCTAAGAATCTTAAAATAGCTTTTGAACCTGCCTGCACATGTTCAATAACTTCACAAGATATGAAAGAATATTTTTGCATTTGACAGATTTTAAAAATAAACTTAAGCTTCACATGGATGGAAATTTTCCTAATGAAATTTTTGCCATTTGGGGGTTGAAATCATTATCACAGTTCTCTGTATCATTTTAATCCTTTGAACTCTTTTAGATATAGTGTCAAAAGGTGCAGGAACTATGTACAGGGAAATATAACACTATTGACTAATTAGTCTCAGTTGATGCTAAACTTTTTAGGTCAGAGCAATAATGTCAGGAAGTTTTCCTGGGTTGTTAGAAGAATTCAGAAAATTGTGCAGAGAAGCAGACAAACTTCTGCAAGAACAGGTAAAGTTTACATTGTTGTTTAGCTGTGTGAAAATAATGTATTTTAATATATTAAGAAATAATTTTAATTAATGTGTTAGTCCTCAAATCTGTCCTCAATTAAAAGTAGGGATTTAATACATATCATATACGTCAATACACTTCTTTACTTGTTCATGCTAAAAGAAAGTATGATCTTTTCTAAAAAATGCCAAATTACTTTGTTAAAGGGGGGAGGGTAGGAAGAAAGTATTAAAACCCAGAAAACTAATTTTAGTTGGACTTACATGCCTAACATCAATAAATTCTCATATTTAAAATATTAAACTATATGTCTTTAAAATATTAAACTATAGTTCTGTCACTTTAAGTTCTAGACCCACAAAATGGAAAACAATAGGAATTAAGTGCCCGAGCATCTGCCCTTACCATTTTCTCCTTTCTCACATTTCCTTAAACTCTCACTCACTCAGTACCTGCCACAGTCGGAAACTACAGATAGGAAGTAATGATAGCACACCAAGCTGTAATCCCACTCTACTTCTAAGCAAACTCCAAATTTTCTACTGCAGGGAAACCTGTGTCTACAAATAAAACGTGCTCTTCTCTGAAGCAGGACTTGGGGGCCTTTGCCCCTAGCTGACTGGAATCTCCCCTGCCGCCCACTTCAGTTCTCTAAATGGTCTCAAGGAACCACCACTTACCCCTTTGATCAAACAATAGGACTAGAAAAGGTGCAGAGCCCAAATTAAAATAGGTAGACTAGAAAAGCCTTGAAATTATTTTAAGATTTTTCTTTTTTCTTTCTTTCTTTTCTATTTTCTTTACTTTTCTTTTTTTGAGAAATATTGCCTGTGATTAAGGCAAACAGTATTTAATAACAGCAGATAAATCAACCTGAGCTTTCAAATTCTTACTCCATTGCATCTTTAGCTTTCAGAGCTTTTGTCTGGCTTGTTTATTGTTTTCTATCTCTGCTTGTTTCAGGTCCTCTCCCTCCATCTCATCTTCCCCAATCTTCACTCAATTTGCATAGGCAAAACTCAAAGTACTGTAACTGATATTAGAAAATTCTCCCTGTGTTTTGTGAAGACGCATTGTGCTGAAATCAATAAGACTGTTTAAAATTCAAAGACCTGCAAATCGTTCTGTTTGTCCTTTGATAGGGCCTGTGCTGATTAAAATGCTACCAAGAAAGCTTAATTGCTGCACTAATTAAGAAGTCTTTAATTTCTTTCCTAGGATATCGTTTGAAGCTTAGCTTGTACCAGTTCAGGGAAGGTATTTTCTTCCCTCCCTCTGCCCCCTTCTGGCCCCTCCCCTCCCTTCTCCCTCCTTCTCACCCCCCACCACCCATAAGAGATCCGAACAAACGGGAGCTAAGAGAGCATGGTCTGGGTCTCAACATCTATTACTGAACAAAAATCAGCACAGGATACAGAGTTCAATGCAGGATGAAATACAGTTTTGAGAGGAGCTGTAAGGTTGCAGGAGACTAAGAAAAAACATAGTAGCTGTTCCAGCTAAAGACCTGGTGAATACCTGGATGACAACAGGCACTTTAGCCTGATGATGAGGGCATCCTATTTGGTTAAAAGGTGCAGTGACAAGGAAATGAAACAGGGCCACATAAAAACATACTTTCAAAACCTGTGGTTTAAAGAAGAATAAATCTGTAGAAAGATGGACTTATAGTTGGGATTTGGTAAGTATCATTTTATTTTGTGAGTATGAAAACATGAATTCTATGTGGATTTATTTTTGACCCTTTTTATAACCCAGGGAAGCCTAGCACTGTATTACATCCATTCCATTCTTATCTATTGACCTATTTTATTCACTGATTTCTCAAGTGGGGAAACTGACTAAATGATTTCACAAAGCTTTCTCTTTAATCAATAGTCATTTTTTAGGTTTATTCATGCTGCATTATAATTCTGGTAAAGGACTGCAAAGCAGAAGATTGTAAGAAAGATACAAATATTGACAAAGCCAGGATAAGTCATGTCTCGAAATCTTCACAGTTTCAGTATAGCAATTGACATAGTTATTTGGAAAAAAGAAAATGCATATTTCATAGCATTAAAAAAACTTAAAATAATAGTAACTTGAAGTCAAGGCATATTTGAATATGTTTCTTGAATACCTTAATTTTTTTTGAAAGCTTTGAGTATCCTCTTTTTATAGCATCACTGAGGGAAACAGCAATAATTTGGCAGGTGCAGAAAGGACAGGAAGAAAAGATTCATTACAATTTTATTATTTTAATTTTTTCCAAGTTGTCGTAAAAGCACGCACACAAAAAATATATACAAATGTATACTCCAGATATAGACTGAATTCCTTTCAGTAACAGGACAAGGAGATAAAATGCTTAATAGATTCAAAGGGAGATTTACCATTCAGAGCACGACATCACTCTAATTATGTTTACTCTAATTGAAAGCAAGGTTTTTTTGGAATCTGAAATTACTTTCTGAATTTTTTTTTAAATAATGCAAGTAGATCAAATGTTGATCACAAGCATTTCAATCTTTCAAAATGTATTGGAAAATTAAATGAAAAGTGGAGTTTGGTACAAACAATGCCCCAGGGCAAAAAACAACTAACACTAGATTTTCCAGTCCAGCCATAACACAAATCAATTTGAGCACACTTCTATGGCCAGACTGCCAGATTGTTATGACTGCTAATTCACTCAATCAAAGGGTGCATTAGCACACCCGGCACAAATAGCTTTAACAATAGAGTGCATTTCTCAACAATTCCAAGATATATCACAATGGAGAAGTAAAGAGGAAGATCATTTTTACATCTACATATTTACTAATGGATATGTTTCTTGAATAGAAAAAAACAAAAAGACTGAGATAAACTTCAGGCACAGGTTTATTAAAGAGCCATCAAAGTTTGGTAAATCCAGAAAGATATCAGGATACCAGTAGTTCACTGACTTTGTTAAACATTCCTCAGGAGAGAGTCCAAAATTGATGTTTGTACTTCAGTAGTAAATCATTGAAGATGGAGAAATTATGCCAAGTAACTCTCTCAAGCCCTTTTAACTCAGACGCATAGCCCCCCCAATCAGCTCAGCAGATAAACCTCTACTACTTTAAGCAAATACTTCTCTACTTTTACACTTTCAATCTCCGCCCTCCCCACTTTTCTTTCCAACTTCTGACTTTTGGTGATTTTCACTTCTATAGTCTCCCTCTCTTTTTCAACCCCTTGAGTCTTTCAATGAACAACAAATAAGGCTTTTATCTCACTGATGCATTCTCTAATGAAGCGCAGAGAGCTTGGTGTTGAATTACCCAAAGGACAGAAGGCTGGGAACTGAGGGTGAACATACCATAACTTGAAATAGTCAAATGTTACATTACACACTACTATTCTTGATAAAGAAGTGGTTAAGTAGTTATGATCAACTCTGATTTGCTTTACAGCATGACAATGCATAGACCGTATATATGCTTACTGAATGCTCAGAGTCATTGTCTGTTCCCATTCACCATTCACCTTTCCCTAGATCCCAGAGCTAAATGGGGCAGTTTGGTAACACTGCTCTTCCTTCCCTAACCAATCCTTACCTCCTTTTCTTCTGCTTCAGAATAAAAGTGACATGTGGCAGAAAATACTTTGCTGGTTATAGAACATATTCCAAACAAATCTCTAAACCCTTATGGGAGAAAGAGAGTAACAGCAGGTATAGTTATAAAGAAAAAAAAATCATCCTGGAATTGTTTTTCTGACTTCAAACTGCATCATTTCCATGACAAGTAGTCAACTTCCCATGATAATTTGGTTATACTTTCCCATCACAACTCAATTCCAGCGTAAGTGTCCTTAATTTCATCTGTGGTTGGTATAAAGGGTTGCCCAACCAAATATTTGATTAAAAAAAAAAAGCACAGTGAGATCATTATAGAGCTGGATTGTAAAAGAAAGCAGCAGCAAGAATAATCTAAATTGAGATTAATTTCCTCATTTCTTAAATCAGGTTGTTGTGAGAGGAATGACACACTGGATTGGAGTAAGGTCAAAAAGTCAGACATTTAAGTCCCTAGCTGTCTAATAAACATTGTACATTTAATTGTATATTTTCATATGTATCATTTTCTAATTGTCATACTCCTTTCTCTTTCAATCACTCCAGGGTCAGTTTTCCCCTAAAGAAGATCAGTTTAAAGACATATTAATTGCTTAAAATAGTTGAGAGTGAGGTGGAAAGAGGACACATAAACTGTTATGGTGTAAAAATATGTTTACTATTAAAACAGTCATTATTGTATAAATTGGTGATGTTAACAGAAATGTATTTAATTTGATTATACAAGTTTCTATTGATTTCCTATCTGCTTTGTTGTTGTTGTTTTAACTTATTATCTTGGTCTTTTTTCTTTTTCTAAGCTTTACTAAATAAAAGAAGAGGTCATTGTCCAAAAAATAACCTATAACAATTGTCTTATTTGAAGTCAGAAATTTCAAGGATTGTTAGAAAAGAATAAAATGTTTATTTATTTATTGCTCTTCAGAACAAAGACTTTTTTTTAAAGTTGAAAGAACAACAGTTGCCACCTTCTAGCTGGAGATCTTGTATGTCAAGTTTCAGCCCAGAGCAAATTTTTACAACAAGTTATAAACCCCTGTAACAGAGGGTTTATTATAATGGGAGTGCTGACACAACCTTAACTATAGCGTTGTAAACGGCTATGCTATAATATCCATTAAGCAGAAAGAAAAATAAGCTGGCTGATCAATAATTTATACAAAGAGTACCAACTGCAGACATAATAACTGTAATGTTTGCAAAGCAATCTCTCTGCTCTCCAGGCTTAACAGTAAACGCAAACTAGCAACGCTGTTAATTTCCAACTCCTACAGATAAGAATACAAACAAATTACTTAAAATTATATTTTGCTCAACATTTAGCATGCCTCGATGGGATAAAATAAAATTTAATTATGATGCAACTTGTGCCGGATGCAAAACTGTTTTGTTTTCCAGCACATTTTATTATGAAAGGACATTCATTTGGGACATCAATTATGAGGAAATAGTATGTTTCAAGGAGTTGACTTGGGTCAGGCAGGCTCTTCCAGGAGTTATTCAGACATGGAAACAGATTGACACTATTTAACTTCAAAGAAAGTTACAGGGTTTTATGGAGCCACAACCTGAAATACAATACTGCATGCTCTGATCCAAGTCAACTGTCAGTAAAAACACGCCTTGTTGTTAGAGTTCATGGGAAAAAAATGACATTAGTTTGGAAAACGTGGCCATCATTAGTGTCTAGTGGATCTGAGTACTCATTTAATATAAGCCTCATTTGCACAGAAGCACGGTGTGTCATTTCTATCTAATAAACGTGAATCAGAAAATGGGAGAGATATTTCCTTCTCTGAAAAACGTTCGAAAATATTTTAAAAGATTCCCATAGTTATTCTTGCTTTCTTTTATCCACATACGTGAACGTGTTATTTATATATTCTTGTTGTCATTGATGGCTTTTAAAGCAAGAAAAGAAGGAGGGGAATTCAAGAAGGAAATATAGACATGCAGGATCCCAAATTGCCCACTGTGTACTTATTGGATGTTGAGCCAGATTGTACATTTCTGAAATTCACACCTCCATTCATCTTTTTATCTGTTCATTTCCTGTTGGTGGGGTTGTTGGGGTGTGTGGAACTCAGTAGAATGAAGAGACTTTGCTATCAGAGTTGTAAAATGGTGTATTACCCTGTGAGCAATTGCACTTGGAAAGGAACCAGTAATTTATATGAGAAGTGTTTAAGATTGCCTGCTCACCCAGTGATCCATGCCAGGTCAGTTCCAGTAATGCTAGAAAACAAAAGGAGGTGCACATCACTGGGAAAGAGACACCTTATACGCCTTAAGAGTTTGTGAAGGGAAGCAATAAAATGCCATTTTCTCAAATGAACTGATCATTACCATTTAAAATCCCGAGGGCTGTGCGGCTGGGGAGGAGAGAAAGAATTTTTCTTTTGGTTTAAGAGGGCTCTGAAGTTCTGGTTTTAAGGGGGAGGTGATTCGTTGTGATTATGTTTCAGCCCTATGCTTTAGCAAAGGTCAAATCTGGAAACAAAGGTACATTTTTAAAACAATGAAATGGAAAAAGATGAACACAATGGATCTGACCGTGCACCCGGCCAGTTTTAAATTTAGAATTTAACTTTTTACAATTATCAGTACAAACAGTAACACAATCCTCTACTAATAATGTCTATGCTGGTCTCTAAATTGTTGGTAGTAATTTTTTACCTTAACAGGGATTTTTCCATATCAACCTCCTGGCTCCTCCAGTTTTCAGGAGAAGACTGTGGGATACTGGCAGCATATTATTCAAGGAAACACTTCCTATGAATTGTTCAAAGACCTCTTTATTCTTGCTTAGCAAAGTCTAAGCACAGGCTCTGGGTATACCTTTTCTGGAGGAAAAGTAGCAACATTGTTACCTTTTGGTGCATGCTTTCTCATATGCTGTGAAGACGTTTTAGCTTTTATTTATTTATTTATTTATTTATTTTGCAGTTTTGGGCTGGGTTTGAACCCACCACCTCTGGCATATGGGGCTAGTGCCCTACTCCTTGAGCCACAGGCAGCTTTTAAATCAAGAGACCAGTTCACTCACCTGTGGGCCATATCCTCATCCTCCAATATTGCATATTTGGAGAAGGAGATAAAGAAAATGGCTTTTTCCTATATAAATTAGAATTCATAGCCTACCAATTGGCTCGAGATTTAGTGCATCCAGAAATCTTTACTGAATTAATTCCTGTGCGTTGTAATAATTTACACCCTCCATTCTGATGAGAAAGACAATTATCTTCTACGTTTACACTTGTTGATATGTTTCTCTTCAGGTGGTCTCAAGTCTTTTCTTTTTCCTTTGGATATCTAGTATAATGCTTAGCATTTGCGGGTGCTCTATAAATCTCAACTGGGTAATTAAAACTGTTCCTATATTATGCCATCCATTCCCTTTGCCCCCAAATTACGTAAACTGCTCATTCCCCAAATAACATAGTGTTGGACTCAGACCAGGTATTGATAAGTAACAAAATGTTAGATATACTTATCTCCATTCTAATATGCGACTAATTTAGGAAAATTCTCCAGGCAAAAATCCAAAGATACTGATAAGTTGGGTTTCAAACATCTGGAAAAGAGAATCGTAGACTTACAATTGACGCTTGTATCTGGGACCCCCTACAGACAGAATCTTCTTTTCTTGGTCATCAGAGAGCCATTAGGGAGACTTCAACAAAACTGAAAATATAGGTGAGAGTCCTTCTTGAAGTGCTGCTGTAGATGATGAAGAAGAGAAATTTTGTGTGAGGAATTTTACCTCTGACACGTGAGTAAGCAGACCGTGTGTACAACAATTTCCGAAGTTTTCCCCTTAAGATCCCTTTAATATACCTAACAGCTGCTGTTACACAAAGCACACTTATTTCAATGCACCAACTGTATGCTGGTTGCTAGTGATACAAGGAGAAAAAGATTTTCATCCTGATCAGACTTAAATATACATTATTTCTGTTGAGTCTTATCAAGATAACATCACTGAGGTTTTGTGTTAGAGGAGCCTGGAAGATTATCTAATCCTAGTACTCCAGAACTCATGATACCATTTCCCCAGGGATTGTGCTAGATATCAGAAGTGGTCCCTGGAGCTTCCCCTTTGAGCTCAGAGGCAATCTAGAAACTTTGTCAGGGAAGAACGGCAGGCAGCTTCTCATTATGAGTATTATCAGCTTCACTTTTATATGTCATACCTCATCTTTAAATAAAGGAAACTGAAAATTAGCAGTCTATGAGAACTTACCCTTTAAATTGCTAACTAGTTGGGGGTTAAGCCAGGTATTGGTTTAAAAATCAAGTCTTCATTGATTTTTTTCCCTCTGTCTTCAAACTCCTTTTGGAGGTAAGCAGGAGAAAATATTTTTATTTCATTTTATTTTTAAGAGAAATAAAAATATACTAGGCCAGCCTGGTTGGATCTAGACTTATGGTTCTCTGCCTGTTTCTACCCCTGAGAAACAAACCCCCATATGCTCTAATAGAGCTATCAATATGTTCTGAGCGGCTGTTTAGATGGTTGTGCTTGTGTGCTATAGCGCGGGACAGGAATGGAGGATTCTAAAAAACAAGGTTGTGGAAATACTGTTGTTTCAAGACAGGATTTTGGGGATCGTTAGAAATAATGAACTTGTATGTGATATTAGAATATCTTGACTTTTGTGAGTTCCCCGGCTTTTCTTTGGCTAGCAAATGGCAGTGTCCACCAGTGACAGTCACCTGTTTAAGTGCTCTACAAAATCAGGCATTACATCTGCAGCTGATTGTGCAAACACATTACTTTTTTGTAGTTTCTTACCACCCTCAATCTGCTTTTCCACAAGAGACTATCCAGGCTCTTTCTTCAATCTTTTTTCATCCTGCTTTCAAGAAATGTCACTTTCTACCTCTTTCCCAGGAGATGATTCAGGGGTCACTCAAGAGCTATTCCTAACAGAGCCATGGCATGCCTCCTGCTGCCTCATTTATATTGTCTTGACTGTGTGGCTTTTTCATTTACTCTTGCTTTAGAGGGAAGCTGCAAAGTAGGAAAGACTTGAATGGCACTGTGTCTTCAAAGAAGTGCCTTGAGCTCTGGAATGCAACAAAGTGGGAAAAACCACTGAACACTCGGAAATGTCAACATTGAGGTGGGAACTCCGGAGCAGGTGGATGGGGCCTTGCTAGGCATGTTCTCAGACAAGGTGACCAACTCAGCTGAACATGAAAATGGATCTGTTACCCACAGAAACTAATTTAACTGATTTTGAAACACATTGATGAGAGCATTAACAAATTTAAATACGTGCTTACCAGGTGGTTCTTTGTTATATTTTTATGTAACTGATTTGATTGACAAATAACAATAATCATTACTAGAAAAGAATTAAAATTTCCAATAATCTGAACATGTGGCCTTAATAGAAAGCTATAGGCCTTGACTTATTTAAGCATTAAGGAAGACATAAGGTCAAACTAATTTTAATAGTGGAAACGCATTTATACTTACTGGTGGTAAGTTGAACCTAAAAGAAGACAAAAGTGTTCCCAAATGCTATCGGCCAATTGTACCAATTAGTATTAATAACTTCCAAGCACAGAATATAAGAAAAAATATATAGAAATAACAATCTATAATTAATAAACTTCATATAATAAGCATTACATCTAGCAACTGAACAAATAGTAGTTTATATGCAAATGAAAAGAGACACACTTATGACTGGTATATTTCTTTTAACCTTAATATTCAGAAATAATCATCAGCAGTATCTTGACAAGTTTTCTTAGCCAAAATGTTCTCCTAATAAACCTGACTTCTACTTGTTGACTTTCTAAAACAATCAGGTATTGTCAGGGGTAAATATAGAAAGTATTACATACATATTGAATTTATGAATTAGCCATCATAAAAACATAAGATATTCAAAAGTCATCAAACCAATGCTGTATTTTAAGTTCTCTAGGTGTAGATACATTAGTTTTATTCTGAAAAATTTTTTAAAGAATATTTTCTATGAAAGTATATTTTAAGTATTTTTACAGTATTACCTCTTATTTTAATAATATCATAATATATCTCTTCCTAATTTAGTTACACAGAAACAATTTCAAGGAATCAATTTCTACATCATACTGACATACACACACATTCACTCATTCATGCCTATTTTCAGAATTTTCAAAATAGCAGGTACTTTCTTTAGATTTATAGTCTATAACTCATGGTATTTTTGCTGTCCAAAAATGTGTATCTACTTTTTATTTTCCATTTATGTAATCTCAGTCTAAAAGCACTTACTAATCATAACAACACAGCAAATGTTTGTTATGTAAACATTTTACTTTATTATCCGCCTTTGTTTTCCAATACAATGCTTTAAAAATATCCTGTCTTGTATAAAGGACATTGTTACTAAAAGGCAGCTCCAAACTTGTCCTTCCCTTCCTTTCATTGATCTGTTGCCTCTTAGGCAATATGAACAGCTGTCTCCAGCTCACCCACAAGCAAGCTGAACATAATAATAAGGCACTGTTACTGGCCTGTCTCTGTTGGATGATTATACAAAAGGGTGCCAGCTCTTTTCCATTAAAGATAAGGTAACAAAGATACCACAGAGAAGAAAACTGGTTAGTAAAAGCCAGTGTGCACTTCTGCCTTTTAGGTTATTTCTCTGGTAACCACTGAGTTTCTCTTTCAGTTGGGTTTCCAATAAGGTGAAGGTGCCCTCTGTAGGAGACTCCCAGTAAATGCTGCTTCTTTATATTAGGGTGACAACAGGCAGGTTTTCCCCCTTCTCCAACTTAAATAAATAATCACAGAACTCTGTGTGAACACATGTTTGAACTCTTCCTACATTGTAGGGGAAAATTTGTTTAAAGCTCACAATCAGCTAGGTCAATCTAATGCCTTTCCAAACCGAGAGAATTGGAACACTGGGCAAGCTGTACAGCACGTTGGTGTTTGATATTTGCTGATGCTGTGGTGACAGGATGGATATTATGAGCTCAGAGGCATTGCTGCAAACAGAAAGATAGAAGGTCTTGGCATAGTTGAGTGAAAAGTGGATCTAAACAGAAGACTCCACATGCAGAGACACATTCACCACCTAATAAATACACCTCCCTAAAAGGTCTTCTTATCTTTCCTTCTTATAAAGGTTACCATAATGCAGATTCATTATCAGTCCCACTGGGTAGCATATAGCTCAGTAAGAAATTGCTTTTGTTAGCACGCTCATAGAAAGAGATTAGCTATTTCACCGTATCTCTTGGGTCTATTTGAAATTTTGGGAATTCTCTCTGTAATTTAAAATGGAAGTTAAAGCCAATGTGAATAGACTAGGGAAAATCTCACAAATTAAACCTCTCCATCTGGAAGTTTTTTCATCACTCATTGTAAGAGTATGAGCTGAAATCACATTTGTTACAGGCGGGAGAGATTTCATCAGTGATGATGCAATTACATGCATATCAATGTTTTAATAATTAAGCATTTTAGCTGCACAGCAAAGTTTAGAACCTAAATGCTTAGCAATGTGTTGGGTTTAATTTTTGTCTTCATTGACTTTGTATATTACTTAGAGTTTATCACTGAAGTTGTCTATTTACCTACGTTGGACTATGACTTCAGCCTGTGTGGAATGTGTGTAGGAGAGTCTTTTATGTGTATCACCTGTATTGTAAGCTAGGGGGTGGACAGGTGGACAGAGAGGCCTAGGAGAGGGGAGAGTATTTGCTTCCTTTTACCCATCTGACTGCATTTCTCCTCAATATAAGCTCAAATATCCCCTTGTCTGTGAATCTGTCTTCCTATGGCACTGGGTATATATCTCAACTACAATATTTATGGATCAATTAGTATATGCCAGACACTGCATTAAATATTTTATGTCAATTATCTCATTTAATCTTAACAACAGGCCAGGCACAGTGGCTCATGCCTATAATCCTAGTGTTCTGGGAGACCGAGGCAGGCGGACAGCCTGAGCTTGGAAGTTTGAGATTAGCCTGAGCAAGAGTGAGTCTCCACCTCTACTAAAAATAAAAAGAATAAAACCTATCAGGGCATTGTGGTCAGCATCAATAGTCTCAGCTACGTGGGAGACTAAGGCAAGAGGATGGCAAGAGCTTGAGGTTTCTGTGAGCTGTGATGCCACAGCACTCTACCCAGGGCAACTGAGTAAGACTCTGTCTCAAAAAAATAAAAAAATCATCACAACACAAGAGAAAGATGATTATTCTATCCCAATACAAAAATGAAGAAACTGAGGTTTGGGAGACTAAATTACTTGCCCAGCTTACCCTAGGGCCTAATTTCTTTTCCCCAAGGATATACTCATTTCTGATCTCACTTATTAAATATTTTCCCATCTGAGTGTCTTTCATATGTTCAACTTATTTGCACCCCTGTCATCCTAACACAACTGCCTGGTAAATCGAATCCCCAGCCAGCACTAACACAGCAATCTGCTATCCCACTGGATGGCTGAGCATTGCTAAAGACTCTCCCATAGCTTTGCGGAATTGTATCCTTAATTACTTGTGACTCTTAGTTACAAGCTATAAAATTTAAGCTAGCTTTTCCAGAAAAGGGATGAATAAGCTCACATCATAACACCAACAGAAGTCAGGACTCCAGATAGTCTTGGGGATGACTTCAACCAGAGATTCCCAAGTCTTCTTATATTATTTTCGTTGTGTGAAGCTGCATTTGTCAGATTGTCTTCAGTTTCTCAGTCTAGGTTCTTCTACACAGTTGGATTCATGGTTCCTAACATCAGTCATTCACAATGCTTCAAACTCCAGCACCAGAGATGGAGTAAGACTTTTCCTCAGTACCCAAGGACACAAATCCAAGGAAGAACTCTTATTGGATCACATTGGGAATGATGCGTATTTCTGGATAAAGAAATGGTCAAGGGCCGTATCAGGTAGTGGTTAGGAGCATGTGAAGTGTGGAGTCAGATACCCAGAGAGCAAAACCTGATCTGTTTGAGCTGGAACAAGTATTCATCCTGGTACTTCAATTTTCATGTCAGAACAGAAGGAGATAATAATTTTACCTGCTTGATTTTGTTGTTCTTATGATCAAATGAGTTACTATGTAGTACATAGCACAGATCATTTGGCCTTAGGATTGATTTGGCCATCTGTATCTTAGAATACAGATCAAATACTAGCTCGGTATTCTATATTGACACTCCTTCTATTTCAAAAAGAAATTAAGTTCATCAGATGCTCAGCTCAATGAGTTAGGCTAGTAAAGCAAAGTATTTAAGAGTATGGAAGCTAGACTTTGAAGGATGTTTTTAGAGGGAGCAGTGAGAAATTATCCTGAAGGAAAAGACATTTCCAGATGAAACAATGAGAAGCATTAGACAGATAAATCTCCAGATGGCTACTATACAACCATGAATAGGACACGATCCACTCTGTCATTGGAGGACCATCCAACAATCTTTTCTACGCCATGTTAATCAGTTCCATCTTTCTATCTCCTCGATGATGGTTCTAAAATTTTCCCATATACTGAACCCAACTCCTTAAACACTAGATATGTATTCTATATTGACACTCCTTCTATTGCAAAAAGAAATTAAGTTCATCACATCTTTACCATTTCCTGGCTGGACTGTTGCAAGAGCATCCTGATTCTCTTCCTCAGCCTTGTCTTTCATATATCCACATTATTTCAGATCCACACCGCAACTTGACTGTACCATTTTCAACATGAAACTTTAATGTAGGTCATGCTGCCTGTATAATAAAGCATTTCACTGGTACCCCCTTCACCTCCAGAATGAAGTTCAAGTTAATATTGACCATGACCTAGAAGAATTTGTGTCTGCTGTTATCATATTTGAGGGCTCTCCAGGCACAATTTTTCTTTTGTTATTATCATTTCTGTTTTAAGACCATTCGTTGACCTGTTTTAGACAGGTAGCTAGCTAGATAGATAGAAATAATTATAATAGTTTGCTAAGGCTGCAGTAACAAAGCACAACAGATTGGATGCCTTAAGCAACAGAAATATATTTGCCATAGTTCTAGAGGCTGGAAGTCCAATGTCAAGGTCTCCCAAGACTTGTTTCTTTCTGAGGCTTGCTCCTTGGCTTGTGCATGGTCTCCTTCCTGCTGTGTATTCACATGGTCTTTTCCTCTGTACGTGAACCTTTACTGTCTCCCTAAGTGTTTTAATCTGTTCTTATAAGGACTTCAGTTAGGTTGGAGTAGAATCCACCATAACAGCCTCATTTTAACCTAATCACTGCTTTAGATGCCTCATCTCCAAATACAGTCATATTTTAAAGTACTGGGGATTAGAGATTCAACATATGAGTCTTGAGGGGACAGAATTCAGCTCCACGTGTGTTTTAGAAAGTTTAAAATGCTGAACTTGTGAGTTAAAAATCACACTACTCCTATGGTGAAAATACTTCCTTTGCTTCTCATTAGACTTGCAGAAGCACTCTGTTCTTTCTCCTCAGAGTGTTATTTTTAACTTGCAATTTTTACCTTGGTAAGAGTTCCCCTGGACCATTTCTCTCCTATTCTTTATGCTATTCTCTTTCTATTGCGGTGGTTGGAAAATACAAATTACTCGATACCTGTTGAATGAGAAATGACCCACTTCTATACCATGTTATTCCATGTGTCTGGGTTTTTGGTTATGACTACCTCCTCCAATATTTGTTTGCTTAGCTAACTTCCTTATCCTCCAAGACATCTCTCCAAGAAAGATCCTAAGGTGATAATAGCTAATAATTCCACTTCTATACTCTGACATTATCCTGCATCTACCTCTATTTTTTTGTTATGCTATTATACACATAAGTATATATGATATATTGATAGTACCTGTCTTTATTAATAGTAGGGAACATTTTCTCATTTACAGGATTTAGCATACTTGCTAACACATGGCAATCCTCAAGATGAACTTTGCTTTTTTTTTTCTTTTGTGGTTTTTGGCCAGGGCTGGGCTTGAACCCGCCACCTTCCACATATGGAGCTGATGCCCTACTCCTTTGAGCCACAGACGCTGCCTGAACTTTGCTTTTTTAAGGAACAACTTAACTCTGCCTGAATAACCAAATTTTGAATAAATATAATACCAAGAATTAAAGAATAAATGATTTAAATAACAACATTCTACCTCTTCTTTAATAATTTTCCTGATAATTTGAGTCGAAACATTTCTCTTCTTACCATTTATTTTATCTCCTATTTCATTATGCATAATCAATTATCTTTTAAAATCTATTGAAAGTATTGCCTTCAACTGCTATTTCCATCTTTAGTCATTTAAATTTGAGGTTAGTTTATGTCTTTCTCTTTTTTTCCATCTCGCCAGCTAAAGGATAGAAAATTTTGTCTTATATAATCCTACAAAAAGGTACATATGCTTCTAAGTGTTTCCTTATTTGATTCAATTTATATAAATTTGAAGCATGTGTAAATTCAGAGATATTTAGAAATATAATTTGCTTTATCAGTTAGCTGTTTCTACATAAAAATACAACCCAAAGCTTAGCAGCTTAAGAAAAAAATCACTGCTGATTTAATGCATGGCTGTGTCGTGGGAAAACTGATGTGGCTCTTCTGGGTGAGTTCGAGTGTCTGTTCTTTTGCTCATTACACGTTGTATGAATTACCATTTATAGTGGTATTTTTATAGTTTTTTTATTTTGATGTATAGAATTTATGTATTTGGAATATTAATCCTTTGGCAGTTATATGTGTTAGGAATATATGCCCCCAGTCCGTGGCTTATATTTTCACATTCTTTGTGGTAGTTTTGATGAACAAAAGTTCTTCATTTTAATGTTATCAAATCTCTACTTTTTTCCTGTATAGATTTCTCTTTTTCTGTCTTGCATAGGAAATTTTCCTACCTCAAGAACTTAACCTTATTCTCTGAAGTTTTTTTTTTAATTTGATTTTTGCTTCACACATTTACATCTTTAATAAGCTGGGAACTGATGGGTTTCATAGAAGAGATGGACAAGGGCACTCTCTTGATGGAGAGGAGGGGAAGGGTGTTGCATCTGGGGGGTGGAGACCAAGCACACTCCTAAATGCCCACTAACCCCCAACATTTTGGCACCGAGAACTAGTTTCATGGAAAACAATTTTTCCAGGGATGGTGTGTCGGGGCAGGATACGATAGGAGCTCAGGGGGTGATGCCAGCTATGGGGAACGGCTGTAAATACAGAGGAAGCTTCGTGAAGCATCGCTCACTCACCTGTTACTCACCTCCTGCTTACGCAGCCTGGTTCCTAACAGGTCTGGCTCTCCAGCCCCGTTCCCGGGAGTTGAAGATCATAGCTGTAATGGACAGAATAGTTGTTCACAACAGAGAACTATCTAGACCAAAATGTCAATTGTGTGAGGCTGACACACTGGGAGGAGGGCTTCATAGAAACACAGCCATAATCAGTATTGTTAAAGTCTTTAGTGTGCTTAAAAAGAAAGCACACTCTATGATTGTGTTTATAACTGGTTTCTGTGTTCTATGTGCTTCTGTTAGTTGACCTTGTTAATTCTGTGGTTCAAAGATTTCATAATCCTACTAATTTTTTTGACTACATAATTGATCATTATTGAGAGAGCTGTGCTAACATCTCCCTGTATGCGGATTAATCTAGTTCTCCTTACAGCTCTACACTTTGTTTAAATAATTTGAGGCTTTGTTTTTAGGTGGTATAAGTTTAGGTTTTCCATGGTCTTCTGGTGAACTGAAATGTGTGTTGGCTCAGCACCTGTAGCTCAGCAGCTAGGGTGCCAGCCACATACTCTGGAGCTAGTGGGTTTGAATCCAGCCCAGGCCTCCCAAACAACAATAACAACTGCAACCAAAAAACACCCGGGTGTTGTGGCGGGCACATGTAGTCCCAGCTACTTGGGAAGCCGAGGCAAGAGAATCCCTAGAGCCCAAGAGTTTGAAGTTACTGTGAGCTGTGATGCCACAGCACTCTACCGAGGGTGACATAGTGAGACTTTGTCTCAAAAAAAAAAAAAGAAGAAGAAATGTGTGTCGTTTTTAAATGCCTATCATTTTTTCTAATGCATTTTATATTATTATTATTATTATTTTTATTATTATTATTATTTTGCAGTTTTTTGGCCGGGGCTGGGCGTTTTATTTACATTGATTTTGTCTAACATTTTTACAAGTGCATTGAACTTTTTATATTTTAATATTCACTTGCTATAGTCCTCACTATCCATTTATTTTACATTTTTAATACGCTTACATTTTAGGATTTCTCTCGTAAGTAGCATGCTCTGTCCTTTATTTTAAATCCAAGTGGAAAATCTTTGTGGTTTAAGAGGGTCATTCAGTCCATCCACATGCACTGAAATTACTAATATGTGTTGCATCTATAGCTATCATCTTTTCTCGTGGTTTTAGTTGTACCATTTTTATATTTTGTATTTTTTTCCTTGCCTCATTATCCATTCATGACTTACCTGGAATGAACCACCACTGTGATGGATGCTAAATAGTGTTCATCTATATCTAATTCCTTTTACATTTACAAGTGTTCTATTGTAAGAACAAATTTCTTACTCTTCTGAAATTATTATTTCTTTAATTCATTGTAATCCATTAATTATTCTTTATTTCATATTGACATTGGCCTGGATTTGTTTGGTTGTAGTCTATTCCACCTGGCTCCCATCATTTTGACGTTCCCATAACATTCTTTGGGAGTTTTAAAGTTTCTAGCAAATGGTCTGGATTCATTTTGTGCTTGTCATGCCCCAGTCCTGGAATCAGCCCAATTCTCCAAGGGGCCCAGTTTTTGTATAAGATTATATTTACAAACCAAAATCAGGACTGAGTCAAATGGTTTTTTTCTTTCTTTCTTTTTTTTTTGTTGTTGTTTGTTTGTTTCAGTTTTTGGCTGGGGCTGGCTTTGAAACCGCCACCTCTGGTATATGGGGCGGGTACCCTACTTCTTTGAGCCATAGGCGCCGCCCAGAGTCAAATGTTTTTATACAATATAAAAATGTATTGGCCAAAATTGATTTAAGAAAAATGTATTAGAGAAAGTGATAGTCAATTCAAAAGGATAAACATTTCAATTCACCAGAAAGACACAAGACACCACGCTCGGATGTGCTTATTAGTATGTGTATTTCATCGTTTCTAGGCACTCTCAGTAAATAAACTAAGATGTATATACATATTATATATGGATGTATGTACATATTATATATAAGTAAATGGAAGAACTATTTGTGTGTCACATACATTTGTATCTACTCCTATATCTAGTCTTGCTTTCTATCAATCCATTCCTCCTAGGAATTTATACAATATTTTCACTTCCAATCAATTGTGTTTATTCTAGTTTAGTTTCCCCAATTTCTGTGTTTTTGATAGTGAGAAACCTGACTTCCATTACTCTCGTTTATGTTCACTTGTTATCAGATCTCCTTGTAGGTAACCAGTATCCCAAGTGCTGGCTACCTCTTTGACCTTGGCCCTTCTGCTATCTCCCAGGCTATCATCCTGCAATTACCTCTTGGGCAACCCTGGCCCATCTCCACCTCATAAACCTCACTGCATTCTCTGTCCTCAGCTCTGTCAGTCTTGACTCCACCTTTTTTTCTAGTTCTGGCCATATCCCAGAAGAAAGGAAGGAAAGAGAAAGAGGACAACAAGGTCCTGAAATTTGGAGCTAAAGTTTATCTGGATGTTTTTAAGAACCCCAAGTTAAGGCAGGTTTTAGTGCTCTCTTTCTCTCTCAAAGATCCCCTTTTCCATGAAGTTATTGGTTGCAGAAAATCTCAATTACTTGCCAACTAGTGGGTGTGTTTAAGGAGATTTTAAAAATTTCTTCTCAAAGAGTTGACCAGAGCACTTGGTCCTCTATACTGCCAGAGACAGAGGTTGAGGTAAGCCTTTATGTGCAACCTCAGAAGATTTAATATTTTATACAAACGGATGAGATTTGGAATTAGGTGTAACTCCTGGTTCCTTGGGCTTTTCCAAAAGCTCATCCTAACAAATTGGAAATTAGAATCCACGCTTTTGCATGTCTGTTAACTTCTAGACAAGTGCACTTCATATTTTAATTGCAAAAATAAGAAAACAATGTTGTGATTGCTGAAAATGATAAATAAATATAACAAGTTATTCAAGATTCTCGGCTTCAAGTTATTAATTTGCTTATTATTTTTTCTTATTTCACTTTATTAGAAAAAAAATATTCTTAGGCTAGAAATAGATGTTGAAATCACTGAGTAACTGTGATATTTCTCTGTAGACACAAACTCTGCCTTCTCAAACTGTTTACTTTCATTAGCCTATAACAACAAAAAATAGGTAAGAGTCATGTTCTTTCTGTATGCCACCATTTATCTAAATATTATTACTATATTCCAAGATTTTTAAGTTAGGCAATTAAAAGATTATAGGGTCAAGCTATACACATAGTGAAATCATAGACATCTAATTGAAATATTTCACCTGAAAATAGTCACATAATATACAGTATAAGAATAATTATGTAATCCTCAACATAATTTTTTTAGGATTCTGAAATATTTGTACATTTTATTCACAGGATGTGATAGTGAGTCATTGTTTGCATTCCTTCCGATCCCCATTCCTACTTCCCAGAATTTCCTCGGTTAGTAGCCTTGGTACTTGGGAGAAAGCTGACTCCTACCCAGAAATAGGTCTTTAGTTCCCTTAGTAGGAACATTTTTTTTAGTTCTCTGGTCATTGTCTTTTGTCCAGGAGGAGGCATGGACTTTAGCAGTACGGAACTTCTTACCTTGCTCTTTGGAATGCTGAGACAGAAGTACACAATCTGACATTCTCTGCAGATGGCAATGGGGAAATGTAGTCTCTATGGCTTCTAGCAAACTTTCTTGCAGTTATCTTGTAAAGGAGAGTTGAGATGAAGGAGAGATCACAGAAAGGAAACCAAGTGTTACATGTAACCTAAAGCGTTTCTATCTCCTTAGTATTTTGAAATTTTAAAACAGAAAGAAAGATAGGAGAGCAGACAGAAAGAAATAGGCACCACTAAATGTGGCAACCAAAGGGCCTGACTTGTCTCGGAACTTCCAATTACTGGGGTTAATAAACCTACTTTGCTGTTTGTGACATTTGACTTTGCTTTCTTGGTTCTCCCAATGCAAAACAATGTTCCAACTCTTAGTAACATTAAAGAAAAAAAGCAGAATGGAAGGAAATCAAAGTAGTAAAGTATGCAAATCATGAGAAACATCTGACCATGACTAAAGTTAAGATTGGAGAAATAATAGCCATGGTTTTCCAAAACTGGTCACATGATTAGAAATCCTTGTGTAAATAAGCCTTTTTTTTTTTTTTTGGTCAAAAATACATAATATATAAAAATAGCTTAACGACTTAAAAATATATACTAAAAGAGCAACATAACAAAAGATGCAAACAGTTTATACAAATTTACCCTTACAAGAATTCGCCATTAGGAGCCTAGTACCAGTCATTAGTATATCACTAATACTGTATTTAGAAGATTAAATTTTCTTGTTTATTTTAAAGTATATTCAGTTAGGGAATAATTCTTCTGATTTCATCCTTAAAAGTGTCTGAAGTAATTTGTGGAAGATGAGGAACTTCCAGAGACAGATCGAATCTAAGAGGGATGGATTAAGAGTTTGATCATTGGGTCAGACATAATTAGGTGTCCTCTAATTTAAAAAACACACACACATATGAATAAAGTGACATAGAAGAGAAACATTGCATGATTCCAGTTATATGAAGCACCTAAAGTAGGAAAATTCATGGAGAACAGAAAGTAGAATAGAAGTTACCAGAGAGTGAGGGGAGAAACATACAAAGGGCTATTGCTGAAGGGATTCAGTCTTACCATTTGAGAGGGTGAAAAGGTCCTGGAGTTGGATGGTGGAAACGGTTGTATAACATCGCAAATGTACTTAATGCCACTGAATTGATTAATGGTAAACTTTATGGTATGCATATTTGCCAGTAAAAAAAAAAAATCCTGACTAGCACAATATTTGATGCACAAATTCAATCATAAATGCTTCCATTTTATACTAAAATTGTTAGTTTTTATGTAGAAAACAAACAACAGCAAAAGCAGCCAAGTATCTCTCTTCAGAGTTTCCATGACCCAGCCATCTGCTTGAATTAAAGCAAACCAGATCTCCATTTTCTGCTTCAACCTCTTCAACACACCCTGTAAACTCGTAATGCTGAAGGGCACAAACATGAAGAAAAGTCATAATCTTGATCACTTTCCCAAGACATAATGCAATGACCCTCACTTGCAGGGTTCACGGCACAAATTCTCCGGATGTAATGGAAACGGAGATCACTTTCTCCTTTTGATTTAAATAAACTATTGAGATCTTCCATTTGATTTCTTTTATAGGAGCACCTTATATGTGACAAATGATCTTAGTTTTCCACATTTAGATCATCCTTCTCAAATTTCATACCAGCAGGTGATTATTTCCCACTACTTAAAATATATTAATTAATTCGGATTTAATATTATTTTTGCTGATTCTAAAAAATCCCTAACTTATTACATTTGGTTCATAGTGCATGAATGATACACTATTGGACTAGAGGGAATAGTTTTCTATTTTGCAAATCACCGAGATTCACAAAAAACAAAGGTTACAAACAGATACTGAAATTAGGACTATTTTTCATACACAATTTATGTTAATTACCATCCCTCTGTATAAACTATTGTGCAATATAGATTCATGAGAGAGAAATACGTATGATAAAGGGAGGGTTCAAGACACCCAAAAGATTTAAAAATAGAATACTTTATTCAACCATTAAGAATATGCTTAATTAAATATTTTTGATGTTGATGTCAGTTTCTTTGTATTTCTGTATGCTTGCTCCATTCCTCATTTTTAAAAATTTAAACAAACATACAAGTAGGTTTTTGACTTGTTTTGCTTAGTCCATGACACTTTATCTCTACTGTAGTTGAGGATCTTCCCCTGAAATGCTTTCTTAAAGCACCATTCCATAAACTGCAGCCTCTCAACAGGGAGTTAGTTCCATTAAATGTGCCTTATTTTCTCTCCATCATGCCAAGTAGAGTCTTGGTTTACAGTTGGATACGATGGGAAAGACTTAGGGAGAAGACAAGGCTTACACTGAAGCCTTCAAACTTCAAACCCCTTTCTGAATGTTGTCCCCCAAGGAAAAGAGTTTCCTTTTTCCAGGAGTAGCACACTCAAATTGTTCTAGCAGTCTGCAGACCTCAGCACTAAATGTCTTCATAAAATGTCAGGAAAAAGGACCCTATTCAGTACCATTCACCTATTAATTAGAACGTCACAATAAGAATTTTTTTTAAAAGCAAAATGTAAATGTCAAGGAATAGAAATACAGAAACAGATACCCATCCTGCCCACTCACGCATTTCTGTAAACCCAATTAAAAACAAGCATTGAAGTTATTCTGTGGTAACCCATTTGATATATAACCTGTCATGCCCACCCAGACTAGAATTTGCAGGGTAATAGAATGTCATATATTTAATATCTCAGTAATCATAACTATTAAAATTACCATAATAACACTTTGCACTTACTGAGTACCTTTCATCCAGGGATCTCAAAGCCCGTTCTAAACATTAATTAATTCTCCTAACACTTCTGCAGATAGATATGTATCATTATCCCCATTCCCCAGGTGAGGAAATGGAGACGTTTTCATTGTGACTACCCCCGGGCTATTCAGGAAGACTGTAGCAGTTGTGAGGAAGAGACCTTGGTGAACAAAATTCCCATCCTGAACATTGCTCCTTCCGTACTTCACATCCAGTCTAAGCATGCTGCGTTCCTGGACAAATGTCTTGAAAATGTCAATGAGCTATAAAATAATGTTGAGAATATACAAAAATCTCTAATGAAACTAACAAAAATAGGACCGTAGGACTAGGATAGCATGTGAACATTTCCTTGACATTCATTGCTAAAGCTTTGTTCGTTAAATGTCACAACAAACATGTCTAAAGTCTATAATCAATTTGTACTTGCCATGCCTTTTCCCTGAATTTTCATAATTATGCCACATCACTGTTTTTACTTTCTATACTTGTTCAATTGCTTTTTGGTGTTTCACACACAAAAGTTTAACTCTCTGGATGATTCAACTTTTTGGAAGTGGGATAATGTAGATAAAAATATTAAACATCTGCCTTCATTCTTCTCGTACTTACAGTGGTGAACATTTTAAACACAGACGAACTCACACAGAAAGCACCTTTGGGCTTCCGAGTGGAAGCTTTTGTCTTATTCTTTCTCTACCTGTCTTGGTACTCTGGTTACTAGTAGTTTTATGCATTTTCTAAGTGCTTTTTTCTATTTTCCAGTTTTATTAAGTAAAATAATTTTTTTTTTTACTTTAGGTGTTAATCTTGTGAAAAATGCCCACTGTCAATATAGGATTGCTCAAAGCTTTCCATTACACAACATGAAAAGTCACCTATATATTTAATTAAGGATGGGATAGAATTTGGGGGAGTCTGATAATTATGTCTTGGGCAAAATTTTATAGTACCAGGAGAGTATAGACGGTGTTACAGATATGCAAATCCTATAAGCCAATTCAGAACTAGTTATGCTAATGGTTTACGGATGCTAATTATAGTGTCTGGGATCTGCTAATGTTACGTTGCAGTCTTATAAATAGATAATATGACGTTTGGTTCCACAGTATCTACTTATCCACGTCTAAGAATCTAGTAAAGCTGAAGGATAAAAGTAAGTTGTATTAGTTGTTCTATTAATTGTTTACTGGTGTACTCTATGAAAGTAAATTCAGCTTTGTTTCAAGCATATGAATCATTTCTTATAAAATTCTATCCCATTATGCACTATCTTGATATTTTGGCCTATTGCAATATGTCTCATCTTTTATCTGCCTTTCTGTAGTTTCCTATCTACCCATTCTCAAGCTGTCTTATTGCCAAAGGGTTCACCACCAGCCTCACACAGAATATCCTCCACTAAGTAACATGGCTCTGAAACATTTTAGCCCTTTGTTGTGAGAATTATGTTGATTTTCCTAATTCCGATGATGTTATTTAATTAGATTGCTTGTCATAATCATTAACATAGCTGTTGGATTTAAGAAATAACCTAGCTTTGAAATTCACATTGCCAGTGCTCATTTCTAATTGAGCACTTTTCGATCAGGTATAGGTAACTGTAATTTTTACCATAATGTCTTCATTTTCTATACTTCTTATGTTTTAACCCCACATATTTCCCATATCATTCCAGATGCTCCTCAGTTTGCATGACATAAGAATGGAAAACTACATGGATTTAAGCTTGTGATCTATGAAAATGGTGGAAAGTAAGAAAAATGTTGAGAATGATTGCAGTAACTTTGGCTCATTCAAGGCACAGAACAATATTTAGATACATTTTTTTTTCTGTGAATTATCCTCCTAAAAGCTAAATCGTTCTTTAAAGCTGCTAGAATACCTTTCATCTTCTGCAATCTGCTGCAAAGGATAGTATATATCTCACATGCTTCGAATTGATTCAGCAAGGTCTCTTTCCTACACTTAACTATTAAATACTGTTTCACATATCTGAAACCTTCAGACAACCAACTCCCTGAGTCACCAGAAGCAGATTCAACTCACCCCCTCCCGCACTCTGCACCCCAGGTTAGTGACAGGGCCAGACTTGCAGGCGGAGGGGCCCCAGGCAATCTTCTCAGCCTCCCACAAAATAATTATTGAGTAATCACTCAGGGCAAGGATTAAGTTGTTGTAGGTTAAGAGGAACAAGAAGGGGTGGGCAGAGAATAAATGGGTTTTGCTGAAAGCTTTCCTGAGATGCTAGTTTAAAATATTTGTTTTGGTGGAATACAGTATATTTTAGGTAGAAAAATCTCAAGATCTATAATGTTCATATTTTAGAACAAAGCGATGGTACGTTTGTCTGGATGTTACATCATTGAAGATTCTTAGATAGCAGGAGCAAAAAAAAAAATTTTTTTTTAACCAAAAACTACCTGGGAGGTGGGAGGAATTTAAGAGTTATGTAGAAATAAAAAGAAAATAATTTTTTAAAGACAAAGAAATGTATAATAAATTTCACTCATTTAAATAATAGAGAAATATAAAAGTGAATTTTTTCAAATTAATATAAACATATTTAAGTTCATGCATTATAGATATTTGAGAGGTGATTAGGAAGAGCAGGAAGAAAAAATAGAGATATATTTAGCCTCAGAGAAGGGGAGAGACGATATGTGGGATGGGAGACCAGAAGAAATTAGAGACACCGTCAGGAAAAATGACTACCTTCCTCATTTCTACTCCTGATTTCCTGGTTTCCGGCCTCTCCTTGATCCATTTTCCCTTATTGGTTAGTTTCTCTGCCAGGACTAAAAAGCTATAGCCTCTATGAGCCCACGGCCTCCCTAGTAGGCTGGGCAGTGATCCATCCATATCAGTTTCCACAAACCTCAGAGCACTTTACTCCTCTCCTCAGGAAGTCTCATTTCTTCTCTGTCTTCTTCCAATGGTTCTTTAAGAACTAACCTTGGCCTCGTCTTTCAAGTCTGTGTATATAGTCATGTGGAAAAGTGATTAAGAAAAGATATCAAATTTTATTTCTTTAACAGTTTAAGGAAAACTTTGACACATTTTTGGATTAAACTTTGACACAATTTTTTAAATTTCATTCAGTCATAATTACTCTCCTAATGTACACCATAATATATTTGATTTATTGGTTAACATAACACTTCTAATTAATCATAAGCTTCTGAATAAAGAGTCTGTGCATCACTCATATTTGTGTTTTTTGAGTCTTGCAGAAAGCCTGGGATAGAGCAAGTGCTGGATAAAGGTTTTAATTTGATGAAGTCACAGAAAGACAGATACCACAGTGTATGTATGTATGTCATACCATACATCTCGCTTGTATGTGGAATCAAAAACAGTCCAGCACATAAGTACAATGGTGGTTACCAGAGGTTAGGAGTGGGTGAGATTGGGGAGACAATGGTTAAAGCATATAAAATTTCAGTTAGGAGAAGTATGTTCAAGAGATCTATTGTATAACCTGGTGACTATAATTAATAATAACACATTATATACTTGAAAATTGCCAAGAGAGTAGATGTAAAGTGTTCTTACCACTCAAAAAGGAATGCAAGGTAATATATAGGTTAAGTAGTTCAATTTAGCCATTCCACAATATATACATATTTCAAAACATCATGTTCTAATTGATACTACAGCAATACAAAAGCTCATGAGAGACTGCTATGAATAACTGTATGCTAACAAACTGGAAATGGATAAATTTCTGGACACCTATAACCTATGAAGATTGAATCAGGGAAATAGAGAGCTTGAACAGACCAGCAATTGGATTCACTTGGTAATAAAACTTCTACCAACAAAGAAAAACCCAGACCCAATAGTTTCACTGCCAAGTTCTATCAAACATATAATGAAGAACTAGTATCAATTCTTCTCAAATTATTCTACAAGTAAAAGAGGAGGGAAATCTTTCTAACTCCTTGTATGAAGCCAGTATTACCTTGATACCAAAATCAAATCAGGATGTAACAAAAAAAGAAAAAAGAAAGAAAGAAAGAACAGAAAAGAAGGTGGGGCATGGTGGCTCATGCCTGTCATCCTAGAACTCTGGGAAGCCAAGGCAGGTAAGTTGCCCCAAGCTCAGAGGTTTGAGACCAGCCTGAGCAGGAGTGAGACACCATCTCTACCAAAAAAAAAAAAAAGCTGGGCATTATGGTAGGCATCTGTAGTCCCAAACTTAGGAGCCTGAGGCAAGAGAATTGCTTAAGCTCTGGAGTTGGAGGTTGTTGTGAGCTATGATGCCACAGCCCTCTACCAAGAGCCATGAAGTGAGTCTCTGTCTCAATAAAATAACTAACTAACTAAACAACTAACTAACTAACTAACTAGCTAAATAAATAAATAAATAAGAAAAGAAAAGAATACTAGAATACTTTAGGCCAATATCCCTGATGAATATAGATGCAAAAATCCTCAACAGAATACTAGCAAATCAAATACAACAGCACATCAAAAAGATAATGTAGCTCACACAATCAAGTGGGATTTATCCCAGGAATGCAAGAATGGTTCAATATACGTCAAACAGTAAATATAGTACATGAAATTAACAGAATGAAGGACAAAAACCACATAATTATCTCAATAAACAAAAGAAATTTCATAAAATTTAACAACCCTTTGGGATGAAAACTCTCAACAAATTAGGCATACTATGAAGGAACACACTCCAATTTAATAGGTTTAATAGATGACAAACCCACAACTAACATACTGAAAGGGGAAAAGCTGACAGTCTTTCCTTTAAGAATTGGTACTAGCAAGCCTGTTTACTTTCACTACTCTTAATCAACAATTTACTGAAAGTCCTAGACAGAGCAATCAGTCAAGAGAAATAAATAAAAGGCATCCAAATTGGAAAAGAGGAAGTCATCTTGTCCTCTTCAAATGATATGATTCTATAGTTTGGAAAAAAACTAAATAATCCACAAAAAACTCTTAGATCAGATAAACACGTTCAGTAAAGTTACAGGATACAAAATTGACATAAGAAAATCAATAATGTTTTTATATATCAATAATGAATTATTCGAACAGAAAATTAAGAAAGCAATCTCATTTACAACAGTTAAAAAGAAATAAATCAAGGTACCTAGGATAAATTAAAACAAGGAAATATAAGAAAAACTACAAACTGTGGATGAAAAGAATAAGACAAACAAATTGAAAGTCATCTTGAGTTCATGCATTCGATGATATAATATTCTTAAAATTGAAAGCAATTTACAGAGCCAATGTAATCCCAATCAAAATACCAATGATATTTTTCACAGAAATAGAAAGAATAGCACAAAAATTTTATGGAACCCAAAAAAGTCCAAATAGCCAAAGTAATCTTGAGCAAAAAGAACAAAGCTAAAGGCATCAGATCACCTGATTTCAAAATGTATTACAAGTCTATTGAAACAAACAAAAAAGGGCATAGTATTGGTATAAAAACAGATACATAGACCAATGAAACATAATAAAGAAACTAGAAATAAATCCATGTATTTATAGCCAATTGATTTTCCACAAAGTTGCCATGAACACATATACCAATGGAAAGGATACTCTTGTTACTAAATCATGATTTAGTGCTGGGAAAACTGGATATCTATACACAGAAGAATGAAACTAAACCTGCCTCCCTCTAAAAACATAAACTGAAGATTGATTAAAGATTTAAACATAAAATCTGAAACTATAAAACTACTAAATGAAAACAGAGGAAACAGTCCAGGACATTGGTCTAAGCAAAGATTTCATAGCTAAAACCTCAAAAGCACAAACAACAACAACAAAAATAGACAAATGGGAATGTATTGAATTAAAAATCTCCTGAACAGCAAAGGAAACATTCAACAGAATAAAGAGACAACCTGTTGACTGGGAGAAAATATTTATAAATTATTCATCCGACAAGGGACTAATATTCAGAATATACAAGGAACTCAAACAACTTAACAGCAAAAACAAAAATAATCCTATCCATCAAAAGGTGAGCAAAGGATAGGCATGGCATGGTAGCTCATGGCTGTGATCCTAGTACTTTCAAAGGCCAAGACAGGAGGAATGCTTGAGGCAAGGCATTGAAGACCAGCCTGAGAAAGAGCAAGACCCCAAATGGAAACATTATCTGGGCATGGTGGCATGTGCCAGTAGTCTCAGCTACTTAGGAGGCCAAGGTCAGAGGATTGCTTGAGTCCAGGAGTTCGAGGTTTCCTTTGTTGCTTGGGCCACTGCACTTTAAATATATAAATAGGTATATATAGGTATGTTAGGAGAAGTAAGTTTTAAAGTTGGATAGTTTCTTTTCTCAAAAGAAAGCATAAAAATGGTCACTAGTATATTAAAAAGTTCTCAGTATCATTAATCATCAGGTCATACTTGTGCAAATATTTGAAATGCAAATCAAAACCACAAGTTACCATTTTACCCAAATGGTTCTTATTAAAAAGACAAAATATAAAAGATTCTGGCAAGATTGTGAAGAAAAAGGAACTCTCATATGTTGTTGGTAAGAATGTAAATTAGTACAGACATTTGGAAAACAGTATGTAGATTCCTCAAAATCCTAAAAGTAGAACTATCATCTAATCTAGCAGTCCCACTAGGGAAGATTTATACAAAGGAACGGAAGTCAGTATGCCAAAAGGACAAAGGCACCTCCACGTTTATCGCAGCACTATTCACAACAACAAGAACCCACCTAAGTGTCCATCAGTAAATAAATGAATAAAGAAAATATGACATATTTACACAAAGGAATAAGATTTAACCTTAAAAAGGAATGGAATCATATCATTTTCTGTAACATAAATAGAAATGGAGGTCATTACATTTAGTAAAACAATCCGGACACAGAATGAAAATGTGAGTGGGAGCTGAAAAAATTGATCTAATGGAGGTAGAGAGTGGAATGATAGTTAGGAGCTAGGAAGGATGTGAATGTGTGTTTGGGGTTAGGGAATTAGGAAGAAGTTGGTTAATGAGTACAAACATAATTAGGAGAAGTAAGTTTTAATGTTGGATAATAGAGTAGGGTGACTATAATTATCCAAAGTCTCTTGTATATTTCAAAATACACTAAAAGTGAAGACTTGAAATGCTGTCAACACACAGAAATGATAAATATTTGAGGCGATGGATAGCTAATACCTCAACTTGATTGTTATAAAGTTTATGCATGTAACAAAATATCACATGTACTTCACAAATACGTACAAATATTATGCATCAACACAAAATTTTAAAACCTTCTAAATTGCTTATTTCTTAAATTTTCCACTGAATATTTTTGGACTGTAGTGGACCACAGGTAACTAAAACTCCAAAAAGAGAAACTGCAGGTAAGGGGGAACTATTATGTTTTGATTTGTGAAGTATGCACAAATAAATACTAGTATTAGTAAATAAATACTAAAAAGAAGAAAATTAATTTGTATACCAGAAAGACATATACTTTGTATTTGCCAACTAAAAAATATAGATTAATTGTCATTAAATTAATGAAATAACAATATTTACTCAGAGGTTATATTCATTAATTCAATAAATATTTATTGAGTCCTTACTATGCATCAGACACTAAAATTATCAAACGCTTGATAGAACAATACGGAAAAAGGTCTCTTCCCTATGAATCCTATATTCTAGCTACAAATATAATGTAGCTCTTGTGTGAAAAATAAGTTAGACTTGGAAGTAGTCAAGGCATCAAAATACTGTCATGTGAATAAATCATCTTCTGGAAAGAGTATGTAAAGGAGAAAGAAGACACAAATACTGCCCATGGTTCACGATATATGTGCTTCTTGTAATGTTTTTATAGATGTCTGCATAAAAGTGATTGCTGTGATAATAACTGCTAATAAGAAATTGACATGTCCAAAGAAAAATTTGATTCGAAACCAATGAACAACAACATTTGATTCGAATCAAGTTAAAAAATGACTTTTTTGGGTTATAACTTTCATATGAAAGTGTGGGTGTTTATAATTTGGTTTCATAGTAGGGCTGAGTACATTGCATGCCTTTTATTTCATTCTTGAGATACTTTGCTAAGAAGAATATGTTCCAGCTCCATCCATGTAAACATGAAAGAGGTAAAGTCTCCATCTTTTTTAAGGCTGCATAATATTCCATGGTATACATGTACCAGAATTTATTAATCGCTGGGCACTTGGGCTTCTTACGTGAGTTAGCAATTATGAATTTGGCTGCAATAAACACTCTTGTGCAAATATCTTTGTTATAATGTGATTTTTGATCTTCTGGATATATACCTAGTAGAGGGATTGAAGGATCAAATGGCAGGTCTATTTTTAGATCCCTAAGTGATCTCCAAACATCTTTCCAAAAGGAATGTATCACTTTGCATTCCCACCAGCAGTGCAGAAGTGTTCCCTTTTTTCTACATACATGCCAACATCTCTGGTTTTGGGATTTTGTGATGTAGGCTAATCTTACTGGAGTTAGGTGATATCTCAAAGTAGTTTTGATTTGCATTTCTCTGATGATTAAGGATGATGAGTATTTTTTCATGTATCTGTAGGCTGTGCGCCTGTCTTCTTCAGAGAAGTTTCTCTTCAAGTCACTTGCCCATCCTGAGATGGGATCACTTGTTCTTTTCTTGCTAATACGTTTGAATTCTCTGTGGATTCTGGTAATTAAACTTTTGTTAGAGATATAACCTGCAAATATCCTCTCCCATTCTGAGGGCTGTCTGCTTGCTTTACTTACTGTGTTCTTGACTGTGCAGAAGATTTTTAGTTTGATAAGATCCCAGTAATGTATGTTTGGTGTTGCTTCAATTGCCTGGGGAGTCCTCCTCACAAAATATTTTCCTAGGCCGATTTCTTCAAGTGTTTTCCCTGCACTTTCTTCTCGTATTTTTATAGTTTCATGTAAGCCCAAGAAGAAAGGGAAAGAGGAGAGGAAGAGAAGGGGGGAGGATGGGTGGAGGGAAGGTAATTGGTGGGAGGACACCTACAGTGCATCTTATAAGGGTACAAGTTAAACCTACTAAGTGTAGAATATAAATGTCTTAACACAATAACTAAGAAAATGCGGTGAAGGGTATGTTAGCCAGTTTGATGGAAGTATTTCAAATTGTATATAAAACACATTATACCCCATTATAAAGCACATTATACCCCATAATTGCATTAACGTACACAGCTATGATTTAATTTAAAAATGACGTTTTTAATAAAAGCAATTGAGTTATACTGATTTGAAATAAAATTCTAAATCTCTTTTCAAACATATAGCTAAAATAAAGTACAAATATAAAGTATAAAAAAGTATATGATAACTATATAATAGTGATTTTATTATTTGAAGGTTGTTAAGATAACTCTTTGTGATATAAATAGCATACTTAACTTGCAAATCACATTAAATGTGGATTAGTAATGAAAATAAAAGGAAGCAACATTTTTGAACAAAACATTTTATGGCCATGATTGCACTAATGTACACAATTATGATTTAATAAAAATTTTAAAAAAAGATTTTATGGGGTAGATTTGAGTACAATTATCTACAAACAACAATTCATTTCTTATATCCAGATTTTCATGCTTCCTTTGAAATTACTAATTAGAAAATCCCCCAAAATGTCTTTAACAATAAACAGAAAAAATTGTTTCAAAATGTTCATATATAGAATTATACTAGGACGTTGAAAATCTAAATTTAATGCCATAAAATGTTCTTTGAATAACTCAAAACAGTACAGGTTTGCTATGACTTCAGATTAAATTACTGTAATTTCTCAATCTGTAGTCAGTATTTGGATTTTAATCCTGCCTCCGTCTCCCCCAAGGATAAGTACTAAGTAACATGACTAATTACTTAATATGTCTAAGCCTCAGCTATCTCATCCGTAAAGTGGGGATACTGATACGTTTGTCTGATGATTAATGAGAGGGTCCGTGGAAGGCTCAGCTTCTCACACACACACACACACACAGAGCCTGATTTTTAAATTTCATATGGGGTCATCTACCATATTCTAGGCCTTCTCCATTTAAGAATGGAAATGTTAAAATTACTAATTCCATTTAATACCATTTAACAATAGTTATAGAGTAGAGCTCAATGAAATGTGTTGAATGAATTCTTATAAACATGGACTCATCATTGTTTATCGATAACTTCGAGGTATTTTATTAGACAAACATGCTGTGATTGAGTCAATAACTTCTCTTTTGAGGGATATTTAACCTTATTCTTCTTAATGTTCATTATTACTAATAGTATTAGTTTAGTTAATTTTTATTGTTTTTTTATTTCAGGTTAACATGAGGGTACAAACAACCAAATCACAACATTTGAATTGGTTAGGTAGACTCTCTTTTTAGTTATGTCCTACACTCAAAAGGAGTGCCTTATATTCCTCATTGTGCCCATTCAGTGGGAGCACCCCAAACCTCCCCTTCCCTCTCCCCCCTTCCCTCTCCCCCCTTCCTCGTTCCTCCTTCCCCCTTGAATTGCAATGAATTTTTCTCCTATATAGGTGAATTAGATCATCTAGTACACAGACTGCTCTGGAGTGCCAGATGAGCTTGAGCATCAATTTTTGAGGTGAGCTGAGCAGATACCACACACCTGGGAGTAATAGTTTAGTTAATTTTTAAACTGCATTCTAGAGGCCTGGGACTTCCATTTCACTCATCTTCTGTATTGGGAAGCTAAATACTACTTAGATGCTCTTAATGTGATCATTCTGGATGTTAGTTAGGTTCCCCTAAAAGAATGTATCCACAGGAGATTTGGAAGCTGTGTGTCTTGCCTATATTAGGCATTTCTATCAGAAAACAAAGTCAGGGGTGCTGCCTGTGGCCCAAAGGAGTAGGGCGCTGACCCCATATGCCTGAGGTGGTGGGTTCAAACCCAGCCTGGGCCAAAACTGCAAAAAAAAAAAAAAAAAGAAAACATGTATTTTCTTCAGAGTGATCCTTGAGGTATGATGAATTCTATCCCCTGCTTGTGTTACACGAATGTCTGCTGTCGGTGCAGTTCATGGTCTGTCCAGATTAGCAGAAGGTAAATAGGTGGCAAGGAAGTGGCTAACGGTGGAGACCAGAGCTAAGTTGTACCCAGAAACCAAACTATGGCTAGAAACTGTTCCCTGGTGAGAACATACACAGTAGGGAGCTTCTAGTGACATTTAAATGAGCATGGGTTCATTGACATCTAAATAACATAGTAAGGATGCTGGGAGGACACATGCATAGTAAGGAAATTGTAATATAATCTAGTCTGTTATGTAAACTGTTATGCAATCCAAACTTGTCAGTCATCCCAAAGGCAGGAAACAGCAACAAATTCTGTCAAGAAAAAGGGAGGACAAACTAGTGATCTTATAAAAAGACAGTGTTTTCTCAGACTTTGGGGTCTTTCTCCACTGTCAGAGAATGACCCAAATCCTCCTCTGAAACTCACTTTTTTTTTTTTAATAATTTTATTGAATCATAATTATGTACATGGGTGCAATCACAGGGCATGATTCATATACATTCAGAAATATTTTGATCGTACTGTTACAGATATCCTTCATGGCATTTCCTTGATCACTATATAAAGA
>CAUYON010160224.1:0-15777 GCA_963573935.1 Arctocebus calabarensis | reverse complement strand
GGGAAACTTATTAAATGTAGAGTATCAATGTCTTTATATAGTGATCAAGAAAATGCATGAAGGCTATCTGTAACAGTACGATCAAAACATTTCTGAATGTATATGAATCGTGCCCTATGATTGCACCAATGTACAGAATTATGATTCAATAAAATTATAAAAAAAAAAAGTTTCCAGATAGGGGTGGCACCTGTGTCTCCAGGAGTGGGGGACCGGCCCCTTGTACTGGAGGTGGTGGGTTCAAACCTGGCCCCAGCCAAAAACTGCAAAAAAAAAAAGTTTCCATATAATTAAGAGTTATTAAAAGAGAAACTTGTACAAATACGCTTTATGGGTATGTGTTTACCACATAGGAGAAGTTTGTTTTCGTTATTATTGTTACTTTGCCAAAAATTATTTTCAGCATTCTTATGTTTTTGAATTCTTAAGTAATCAATAAAATAGACTAGAAATTGTACAAAAATATGTATCATTATTTGGGGGGATGAAAATATTTTATAAAATTGATTATTGGTACTAAATTATGATGAAGGAAATAATTTAAAATAATATTTTATCGACTGTATTCTTTTTCATACAAGTTCCAAAAATCAAATTATATATTTTCTTTACTACAAGAATATTTCTGTATTGGAATTAAAAACTAATCAGGCGCCAGCCACGTACACCTGAGCTGGTGGTTCGAATCCAGCCTGGACCTGCCAAACAACAATGACGGCTGCAACCAAAAAATGGCCGGGCGTCATGGCGGGCGCCTGTGGTCCCAGGTACTTGGGAGGCGGAGGCAGGAGACTCGCTTGAGCCCAGGAATTGGAGGCTGCTGTGAGCTGTGATGCCACAGTACTCTATCCAGGGTGACAGCTTGAGGCTCTGTCTCAAAAAAAACAAAACAAAAAAACCTAATCCAACAAACAAAATCAGAGGTGAACCCCAGAAAGCCTGCTTCCCTGCACCTGCAGCCATGGGACGGGGACCCTTCTCTCTCCTGTGCAGCAGGAAGCCACGATCCTGTCAAGTTAACTTCTTGACTGTGATCCCCACAGGCAGCCTCCTTCTGACCCTTCCCCGGCTCCTCTCCATGCCCTGATGTTCCGTTGTGTGACGTTCATCTCAAAGTCAGTAATCAAGGTCTCCTTCCTCTGTCAACTCCCTGTGAACACTCCCTCCACCTTCCTGCTGCAACCTTTAATCTCGTGTGATAAGCTTTTCACTGTCCACCACCCGTTCTTGATGTAGCCACCTCTAACCTTTCCAATTTCTTGTCCTTCATTCACAAATATTTCATCTGTTTGGATCCCTCCCTGTTACCATTCTTGGTGATTTTAATATTCGTGGAAAACGTCCTTCCAATCCCTTAAACATTCAGCTACATGAACTTCCTCCCATGACCTTGCCCTCCGCGGAATACCTCAGTCACTCTATCATCATATTAATATTTTCTAAATCAAATTCTCTCCTTCTATATTGATGGCAAGTCTTTGATTCAAATGGAAGTTTAAACACATCGACACACAAGCCTTTCATTTCCATTCATTGTTATCTACAAGGAGAAAACAGTGCCTTTAACCATCTCTTCTCCCCTACCCATAAATTTGACTCCCTTTTTAGCTGACTTCACTCACTTTAGGCTTTCTATTACATACAGCCTGAGCTTTCTTGCTTCTCTGTCCTTTATGGTATTTGTTTATGCAAAGCCATCTCTTTAAATCTAATAACTTATCTCATTTGTGTTTCAGTCAGCTGAACTTTTTCCCCAAAGAATATATAATCATGTTATTAGTCTCATTTTAAATTAATAATTAATCACCAAAATGGAATTTTAGAGTTTATTCTATTGTCTTTTCTGTGAAATATGAGGCAGGATTTCACATTTTCATATTTTCTTTTCATCCCTAAAAGCTGCAGTCTCATTTTCCATCCTCAGTAGGAGCTGATGCTGTTTCATTTTTACTTCACAAAGAAAATTGGTATGTTTTCTTCCGCTAGCTTCCACTAGCTCTTCCTCCTATAATCTACTCAAGAATGTCCACTGGGGCTCGTGTACTATGACTTGTGTCCTGTTACCGGGGATATAATCACTCCCTCTGCTCCTGATTCTTCATCACATACTCAAGGACATCATCAATATTTCCCTCTTTATTGAATCATCTCCATCAGCAACAAATATATACTATTTCTCACAGCAAGAGAATGGCAAAAAAATTATTTTGAATCCATTTGCCCTTCAGCTATCACTATTTATCTCTTTCACTTTATAGCAACACTCCTTAAGAAACTGCATGTATACTCATTGTCTTCCATTTGTCTCCTCCATGATGTTTTGAAGCCCTTTTAGTAAAGTAGATTCTCGGGTCTTGCCTCAACCATTAAAATAGCATTTTATAGAGTTGCTTATTCTTTTTTTTTTTCTTTTTTTTCTGAGACAGAGCCTCACCCTGGATAGAGTGCAGTGGCATCACAGCTCACAGCAACCTCCAATTCCTGGGCTCAAGCGAGTCTCCTGCCTCTGCCTCCCAAGTAGCTGGGACCACAGGCACCCGCCACACACCTGGCCAGTTTTTGGTTGCAGCCGTCATTGTTGTTTGACAGGCCCAGGCTGGATTCGAACCCACCAGCTCAGGTGTACGTGGCTGGCGCCTTAGTTGCTTGAGCCACAGGTGCCTGCTTATTCTTAAGGCTTTTCTCCCCAAACCCATGTATCCGTTTTCTACACAGATGTCTTCTCCTCTTCAACAGCTCATCATTCCTACCAGCTGTATGGAAATTTTGCCATGTTCTACACGTGCCAGGATTACTCACAGATTTCCGTCTATGGTCAGGTTAATGAGTAGAACTGAAAACATTTTTCCTTCCTTTCTAAATTTTGGCATCTCAACAAAACTTCAAGACCTTGTCTGTAAAGAATTTCCAATTTTAGCAAATGAAATTAATCATTGTAATCTCAAAATATTTAAGACCCTTAATTGCATACTAATTCACTTGAATATATATATTTCCTTTAATACACAGAGAGTTTCTTGAACATAGAGCCATTGTATTATTAATTTTGAATTCATAACTATCTAGACATCTGGTTCACTTATGCAGTAAACATATGTTTTGGATGGAATTTCATATTTAGTGAATGGGATGCCACATTTTCTAGTATGTTCTTTGTTTTCCATAGCTTCTTAGGGAGAACCTAGGCATATAAAATATGATTATTAACTTCACTTCTAGACATACATGTTAACCCAAAGTCCAATCAAACAAATGAGTTATTGTGCCATATTAAAACATGGTAACATAGTCATTATTATTTCTCCAAACTGTTAGTTTAAAAGGAAATGAATGTGTCTTTTTGACTATGTCATCCTCAGGCCAGATTGGAATCAGTTTTTGTTTGTTAATGTAAGATGTTTTTCAATTTTAACATTAAAAATTTTTCAGTTTAAAAGATTATCTCTTCTCAGTTGCTTTAACACACGCACATAAATATAATGCTTGTGTCCTAGCTAAAGGCATCATTGCTACAGGACAGGTGGCGCAAAGACCTGCCGCCTTAGCCCTGACAGTGTTGGTGCAGCAGCAGAACCAGCAGGCTGCAGGGTAGGCAGGGTAGGAGGGGAAGTTGCCTAGGAGGCTCCAGTAGCTGGAGGGGCCAGATCCCTGGGTAGGGGGAGACACTGGTGCCTTGGTGTCTCCTTCCCTGTGTACTTGTGCTGATCATCACTCCCCGGCCTTGGTTTCTCCTTTCCCTGCAGGAAGGGGAAAACCCCACCTTTTCTAGGGCTGGTCACTTTCCCAGCCCTGTCAATTTCATGTAACTTTCGAAGGCCTGAGAGTTCTGGCCCCTGCTGCTAAATGGAAGACTGGCTATAACTTTAGAAGACCTATATTCTAAAAGGAAACATTGAGTTCCAGCAAAACAATCTTCTACAGTTATATATACCCCTGAGCAAAGAGCCAGGAGCTAGACTTCCGAGAGGGAGCGAGAAAGCTTATTCCCCGCCTGGGTTGTCTCTGCCAGGAGCTTTGGTTTTTGTATTCTTTGTGAATAAATCCTGTCTTACCACTGATCTGTGGTCCATGAATTCATTCTTCAAATGGCTGAGACTAAGACCTTGAAACTCTGGTATCACCATCACCCAAATAGTGTTCACAGAACCCATTAGGTAGACTTTTGTCTCTCTCCTCCTTCCCCTATCTCCTGCTTGATTTCCAGTGAGTTCTTAAGGGGTATACATTTATAATTAGAGTTGGCCCCATGGAAACAAAATAGACAAGCAAAACAACAGAAGCATTGGCTTGTGTATCTATAGATGCTGTGTAGACTGGAGACTGTTAGCAAAAGCTACCAGCTGTGACTGACTCTGATCAAAATAAAAGACCAAATGGCTCTGCTCAGGGAATCAACTCCAGGAAAACTGTTTTAATTTCCTAATGAAATAAATGTAGGGGGAAGGTGCCAAAAGTGTATACACATTTTAAGAGATCTCACTTGAAGTAAAATTGATCATTCTCCAAAAGTGTACAAATTGCTGGTGAAATGGTTGTGTTAAGCACATCCAGGTACACTTGACCAGTAGCAAGTGTTCAATTGACTTCAAAACATAATACACAGATAAAACTTCTTGAAATGTGTATATATATTTGCCCCCCCACATATATCCACCTAAAGAATAATTTTAAACAAAAAAAGCAGAGATAACTGAATTAATGACTAGATATCAGCTTGAACTACAAGCTTCTCAAGTGTACTAAACATCTTAATAACTCTTAATCTGAAATATAGCTAAAGTTAAATGACTTCTTAAAAATATGAAGGACCTTCTAAGATAAGTCATTTATTTTTCATGGACGGTTGGTGCCAAAACATAAATACTGAGATCATCTCGACCTGCACAGTGCCTGTACTCCATGCCTATGCATGAGTTCCTATCAAAGGACTGGGAATTTGCCAAGCCTCATATAAAACTGTAATGACTTCTAGGCCACTCAGGCCGTTTCATCTACTCAAAAATGAAATTAGGCTTCTTTTTATAGGTCTGAAGCCACCTAAATTTGACCTCTATCTAGCACTTCTTTATCCATCAAAATTATCAATACTGGGAGTAGGGGCGGAAAGTTTAGAGTCAGTCTCCAGAACATATCATATGTAAGGTCTTTTATCAAGGTTTCTCAGATAAATTGGTTTCGCAAATGCATTTAGAGAGAAATAATTAACTCTGAGGGTCACAAAGAGAAGAGAATATATATGTAGGCAACACAAGATTCTTTCCCTGTCATTCATTTTTCCCACTTTTTATTCACTTACTATACATGGAGAGAGGGTCTTTCATAAGACAGACAGAGATATTCTGTTTAACTAATTAATCAAACCTATACTCTGAGAAGTTACAAGATTAGCTAAGAAAATACGAACATTTTCTCGCAGGTGTTTTCACTCTGAAGACTGTGACGTCCTTTGAGTCTAATTTCATGAGTCAAAGTGACTTAAAGGTACAGTGTTGCCTTCAAAGGAAGTCCTGTGAGAGGACAGTGAACATAGAAAAAGAAAGTGGGTTTCCTAGAAAATACAGAATCTTGACAGACAGGAGAAATAGAGGAAAATTAATCAGAGTAGAACTGAAGTAATTTTCATACGCAATTGCTAGGAAAAGTAAAGAAATGCTTTACACATGGGACTTTGGGTGTCCTTCTGAACATATGAGCAGCTAATAAGAATTATGCTCTTGCTGTGTACTTAATGTTTCTTCCCAGACCAGATAGAGTCAATGTTTATGTTACACTGAATATGACCACATCCGGCTTTGTCCTATTTCTTCAAATTGACCGATAAGAAGCGGGGAGACTCTCGATCTTTGGAAGGGCATCTTTCTCAAATTTGGAGGATTTTGAGCAGCGTCAGTGATACAGTTCTTCTCTTCCTTTTCATCTCTAATTGATTTTGTCCTAAAATGAAGCATAGGATAGCAGAGATAAAAGGCAAGCAGCAAGCTCTAATGACATCAGTGCCAGGGGACCTTGTTGAGCCCCCAATTGACTGTCATCGGCGCCAGAGGAGCTTGGTGAACCCTCAGGAAGGCACCTGCCTAGACACCTCCTTGGCATCCTGGGCCCCTCCAGAGTTGCAGCAGTTTTTCTCAACACCAAACAGGCATAAATTAAATATGAAAAAGCATTTTAGGAAAGAAAGAAAACATGGTTAATTATTATTATTGGGAGAATATAATAAAATCACGATAATTCTACTATAACCTTCCCCAACAGCCTAACTTAAGACTGCTAAATTGGACAAATTGCCTGTGCTGGTCATTATTTTGCTTTTGTTGAATATACTGATCAAGTTGACTAAATAATCTCCAGTACGTTTTGTTATGTGCAGACAATGTCTGAGTTTTAGACTGCCTTTAGTGCGATATCAAGGACTTATTAAACTATGGTCTCGAGTCCTTCCTTTATTTCTAGTAGTACATTTGTATAAAGACAAGTGCGGTCCAAGTCTCTTTTTTAAGTTTGTGAAGTATTTTGCTTTTCTGGAACTCTTCTTGCTCCTTATATCCAATGCTACATTCTAATCACTTCTCTGCCTTCCCACCAGTACATACAAATTAAAGAGAGACCCTTTCTCCATCTGTGCTATCAGTGAACACACTTACCTAAATCTCTCTTTCAAGTAGCAGCAGGAGGAATGCAAGCAATACAACCCCACAAACATATCCTGGGTTAGCAAAGACAGCAGCACGCAGGACCCATGGCAGACTGGGATTTTTGTTATTATAAAATCATCTACAATGCATGACAATTAACAGATATTTTACTAAGGGAAGCATCCTGGAATACAACCAATATTGGCAGGAGCCCAGCATTTCGGGGTGTCTGGTAGAGAGGGAGACTATGCATCACAGGCAATGATACACTCACTGGTCTCTTGCTGTGTCCCAAATACTAAGCTAAAAGCTATAGGTAGTCACGTTCATTTCTAATTTAAAAAAAAAGGATGAGGTCAGTATCATTTTACTAATACTGCATATGAGGAATCTACAGTTTAAGAAAACCAAGTAACTCAGAATAAATCTCATAGCTGCTGAGTAAAACCTGGAGATGTCTAACACCAGTTTCCCGCCAGGCCAAGCAAGCGTGAACATCACTTCCCTTCTCTTCAGTGGGATGTCTCTGCATCCCCCTTGCCACTCTTATGACCTCGCTGTTTTCAGCAGAATTACGATCGCATTTGACCCAGCGATGGGTACTGATTTACTTAATGTAATTAGTATAATCCCAGCTGTGTTTGTTACTTAATCCTGAATAACAAACATGTCACCCAAAAGTAAGTGGCTTAAAACCATAGGCAGTTCATTTCTTTGTGTCTCATGATTCTGCGGGTGGACTGGCCTCAGCTGGGATTGGGGCACAGCTTGGTCTTTCTCTTCCTCTTCTCTCTGTTCACCACCCCATGTGATTGCTTTGTGGTCTCTCCAGCAGAGTCAGCCAATTTCTTACATGTTGATTCTGGGTCCTCGGAGTCCAAAGACAAAAATGTGAAGGCTTGTGAAATAAGATGATTTTGGATCATTTTTCAAGATTACCTGCCTCACCACCCACCCACTGATTATAGGAACTGGTTTAGAAAAGACATGAAATTTTGCTTGGATGAAGAGGAGCAAAGCCCCCAAATATTCAATCATTTGGCAAGGGATAGTTTTCTCCTGCTAATTATACATAAGACAGACTGTGCCTTCAGTGTCTTCCAGTAATTATCCTGCGACCTTGAGAGAAGCCATTCTTAGGATGAAGACGATAATAACACAGAGAAGAAGTTGGGAAGAAACAGGCCCTCAGTGTCCTGAGCTTCTCAGCTTCCGTGGGAACTTGTCAGTTGCAGGAATTAATACATTTCTTTACTTCCAAAGTCATTTAAAGTAGAGTTTCCCATGGCCTACAGCATCAGCAATAATAAAACACAATAATTGATAGGGTGAGCTAAAATTGTTAATCACTTGTATTAAAAGAGCTTGAGAAACCTTTCTGCACATTTAGAGAAAAGAAAAAAATAGTCTTTTAAAACTTTGCAAATTGTTTATACAATGCACAGCCCATGTAAGGACTATATGACCCAGTGAAAATGTCTACATAGATGACTTTGTTGAAGTTCCTGGGACACTGATCTTTATTGAAACTGAGACAACTCCTTTGTAACAAGACAGTATTTTGTCAATAACCAGACAACTCTGAAAAGTAGATTAAACCTATTGTCTTCGTACATAAAGCAGACTGACTCAAGTGGATTATAATTACATTATAAATACTGATGCTGCATTGAAATGTAAGAGTTGCCACCCTGAGATGGGATCACTTACCCTTTTGTTGCCAATACGCTTAAGTTCTCTGTGTAACAGAGTTATTTTTGTTGACTCCTTTATAATAACAACATTCCTCTGAATTGGAAGGTATGTCGTATTATTTTTATTTTGCCTTCATGGATATTTTGTGGTTATATGGCGTTTACAACAGGTTGTCAAAATTTTCTGTTATTTCCCCCCATTAGCCTTTAATAGTCAAATGAAACAATAACAATGATATGCTTCAAGATTATTTAATTCATAATGTTCTATTATCATGTATTCAGATGTGTAGTATTTATGTATTTTTGTAGCAAAGATACATGTGGGTTACCAAGGAGAGGTTTTTGGAAATATTTTTTGCTATAAATTTAAATCTCAAAGTATAGTAGAACAGTTCTTTTTTTGCCATAAAATAGCATTCAGGAAGTTGAACTTTGGCTTTTACTAAAATTAATTGGACAAGAATTTGTTGACAGCTTGCAGGATAGCATCCAAGTGGATTTAAAAACTATAAAAATGCAGAAATATTAACAAAATGATTATCACAGGCAATTTCATTCAAGTAGACATAGAAATGGTTGTAAACTGCCAGTTTGCATCTGAGATATATCACAATGACTTTGTTTTGAAAGTTGGATAAGAACTAAGACTATTCAGCAAGTACTTATGTCACCAAGAAAGAGCAAAATGCAGAGCTGAAGGTGGCGTGACATGTTTCCCCATTCACAGCTGAGTGGGCAGGTGACACATGTTAGGGAGAGAGCTGCTTTTTGATTTTCCTCTTATGAAGCTTGTCACCTAAATTGAATATTGAGTTTTCAAAATATCAGATTGGTTAAAGTCTTTGGCATATTTTAGCATTTAACTAAGTCTTGCACATGGCTCCAGAGAAGGATCTTCCTTCTTCAGTTAATATTAAATTATTGGTGCTTTGGCAGGAAGCAGAAAGTACCATGTGGTTGTGAATTTTGGAAAGTTAGCATTGATATACTCATTGTACATTACATTTATAGAAAATATTGAGAGAAAATTTCTCCCTGCCTACCCTTATCCAAGGTTTGGGCTCTTTTTAAACTAAACTGCCATTTCCTTTAACAATATATTTTTGATCTATGCATGTAGGTGAGGTCTTCATATGTCTTATAACAAGTCCATTTTGTCCTTTAGAAATTGTATCCTCTTGGTGATCAAATCCAACCTGCCTTTGCCAAGTCAGCATAGTTTTCAACTTTGGGAAGACACAACAGACGAGAAATTTGCTTTTTCTTTGGACATGACTTGAGTAGTTTCTGGCTCTCAGTGGGGAATATACTTCATCCATATGTTAGCACAATGAAACATTGATCACAGTTACAGAAATACAAATACATTATTTGCATTTGAATTTTAATCTAGTGTTTCTTCTGAATAAATCAGGCATAATTGTGAGCCACATGTGACCAAATCAGGTTGAGTGATTTCAGGGAATTTTTTGGCATAATTTAAGAGCTTTAGAAGAGAAATGTCAGTGTTTTATATTTATTATCTTTAGTTCATAGCAACCTCTGAAGCCAGCTGCTGTGCAAAAGTCATTTGTCATTCTTTCTTTCTAAGTGACAGTTTGCCAAGTGAGTTTCCATGTAAGTGGCAGCATTTATACAAGTGCTAATACAGTTTTTTGATATTAGTGAGAAGCAGAGTATCTATCTCCCTAAAGCTCAATAACAATGGTACTTCATATCAAGTAGCAACTTTCATCCAGGGATTTATCTATATAATTAACAATTGAATTGGCACAAATTATTTACATACATTGAGGGCACTGGGTGGCCATATTGAGATTGTAGTTTATCTGACTAGTGAACACAATGGAAGGACATGTTGAAATTTTTATTCAGCTTCTTCAAAGAGTAGAAAATGACTACCTCGGACATATAATAACCAAAAAGTTTAGTCACACTCATATGCACACATCTTAAAATTGCTTTTATTTACTGCTCTCATCCTTACTTCAAGTCTAGTTGCATACTTTATGAATCCACAAATGATTGCCTTTATTGAAAGGTTTGTGTTATTCAAGATGACTTGTAAAGTTTACTCAATCTTCCCTAGCAAGGGAAACAGGAAATTCCAGAGAACACTAGACTCAGCAAACCTATAAAATCTGAGAAAGCAGACCATTATTTCTGGAGACATTTCACATAACACTTTGGGAAGCAATGACTAATTAGTTTTTGGTCTTAACAATAGCACTTTCAGGGGGCTGTTTTCTTTTTCTTTTTTTCTCCCTTTTTATAGCTTTCATATTAGGAAATGAAGGAAAGTAGTTCTGAATGATGAAATATTGGCAACGTATGCACTTGCTTCTCTGTAGGAGCCCAGCTCTTTGATCCTAGTACAATTACCTTCATTGCCTGGCTGATATTAACCGGCTGGAGAGTAACAACCAATTGTTGCAGGCATAACAACATCCTAATATGCTTTGCCTCTGATGACTGACTGATTATTTCAAATTAAAGTCTCTGTTCTCTCTATTCATAAATTTCTGTTGTAGTAAGTTAAGCATTTAAAGAAGTATAGGTGCTTGTTCTTGCCTAGAGCCTCATCTTTTTCATGGCAGAACTTTGCCTCGCCACTGATTTCCCAAATAACAAATCTTACCCTTGGTAATAACAAAGTTTTGTTATTACCAAGGGTAAGATTTGTTCTGAGTCCTCTAAATGTGAACATTTACTCGTTTAATTTCCTTGCTTGTATTATTTTTCTATTTAGCTATTTAGTCATTCATTGTAGAATTTAACTTTCAAATATCTAAATGCAAGCCACCTTCCTTGACTGTTCTTTTCTCTCCCATTTCACACTCAATCTCTTATGATTCTTATCTGCTCTTCTACTGTATTCCTGTTGACCCTGGCCTCCACCATGGCACGTGGATTATTGCAGGAGCCCTCAAAATAATTTCTTTGGTTTGGTCTTAAATCTCTGAAATATTTTAATATTTTACTTTATTGTGGTAAGAACACTTAACATGTAAGTGTTAACTCTACTCTCCTAACAGATTTTTACATGTCCAATATAAAAGTATTGTATATATAGGCACAGTATTGTACAGCAGATTTTTAGAAATTATTCATCTTGTGTAACTATTATTTTATATTCACTAATTAAAAGCTCCCACCCCTTCCCTCAGATCTTGGAATCACTATTCTAGTCTTTGTTTCTATGAGTTTGTCTATTTTCCATTCCTCATATAAGTGAAATCATGTAGTATTGGTTCTTCTGTGATTGGTTTGTTTTACTTAGCATAATATCCTCAAGGTCAATGTTCATCCCTGTTGTTGCATATGGCAGGATTTTCATCTTTTTTAAGGGCAAATAATATTCCATTGTATGTGTATACCACTTTTTTTTACAATAAGGAATAAACATTTATTTCATATTAATTCTTCAAAGAGCATATACCATGCTATGATATAAAGAACACAAGTTTTAAAGAGAGACACAAATGGCTTGAATTCTAGATCAGCTTACTCTGGCTCTCTGATTCTCAGTTTCGTTATCTATATAACAACATCGTAATTGGCCTGTAGGCTGTAAATGATACCTGAATGAATGAATATATGTAAGACACTAACACATTGGCACAAAGCAAATGTGTTCATTTCATCTAAGCTGTCTGCAAGACTATGTAAATCTCAATATTAATTTTCAAAAATTTTCTAAAGATGAGATGAATGCTAGATAAATTCATGTTTATTTTTTCTTATTTGGAGTGTATAGAGAGATATAAGCTTCTTCATTACATCATCTATTTAGTCTAGTTACCTTAGTGTGCGTGAGTAAAAATGGAGAAAGTAGGAGAAAATAAATTTTAACATTTAATTGGGTCCTACCATGAGATGATCTTTTGACCAGAATTACTTTAATTGAGGTTATTCTGTGCCTTTTTTCTTTTATACTTAACCCTGGGTTATCTGTGTAGTTTTTCTTTCTCCTTTTTCCATAGGTTTAAGACACAGAAATTCTGATGAACTCTCATTCTATCTGAGGTTGGGGCTGCCCAAATTTTGAATAGGCTGAAGTAAGAGTTGAGTGTATGGGAAAGATTGAAAATAAGGTATGATCATGAGGTCAATTCCCTTTGTTTTTACTATAGCTGTTATTACAGACATGTGGAAAATGATAAAATTCCACAGAATTCTTCTCTGTAGTTCTCTTTTTAATTCTTAATTTTTAACTATTACGGGTACATAATTTTTATAAGATACATGGGACATTTTAATACAGGCATACGATATAAATTAATCAAATCAGTTGGGATATCTATCATCTCAGGCAGTTATTATTTCTTTGTGTTAGGAAAATTCCAATTCCACTATTTTAGCTATTTGAGTAAGTATTCCCGAACTCATTGTTGATCATAGTCACTTTGTTGTGCTGTCAATATACTGCATTTTAAAAAATCCATTTTCTGTCAATGGACATTTAGCAACCTACAAAATGAAAGAAAATGTCTGCAAACCATATGTTTGATAAGGGTTAATTTACCCTTAAAATATATAAGGTTACAAGCTTACAAGTTGACAGTAAGAAAATTAATAGCCCAACATAACAGTGGACCAAAGACTTTAAAAGACATTTTTCCAAGAAGATATATGAATCACCAACAGTTATATGAAAAGATGCTCAATGTCACTAATCATCAGAGAAATGTAAATCAAAACCACAGTGGGCAAGTTACCTTACACCTGTTATGATGGCTGTTCTTCTCTTCTAATATCTTACATCTTCAAGTCTATGCTCAGTTGTCACTTTAGGATTTTTTTTTTTACTGCCCTGTATAAAATATAATAGCAATCTTATCACTCCACCCTTCCTTTCCAACCAGCAAGGCGCTTACTACCAATACGCAGGGCACGTGTATTTATTTAGTTATTTGCAGTCTGTCTTGCCCATCAGGACACAAACTTCATGGGGACAGAAACTGTTTGGAACTGCTGTATTCCTAGTGCCTGGAGCAATTACTACCATGACCTGAAGTTAGGTATTCAATGAATACTTCCTACAGTTTGGATAAAACAATTAGTAGTAAATGAATGAGAATTAATTAGTTTACTTTCTTTTGCTCCTTCCTTTGTCTTATGCCTCCCATGGCCAACTATTCTTCTTTCAGCCAAATTTTCATATATCACGAATGTGGTATTTTGTTTCTCTTTAGTTACAAATGTATTACCTATCTACCCATTTTTGTAGAAAAGTTACCTTCCACTGAGTGTGGAGCTTCATTTAATGTCCTCAATTGTAGACAGCCAACAGAAGTTTGACAGTGTGCATGAGCATATGTATTTTAAACTTGTCTTTACCCCGTAATGTTTGTAGTAAAAACAAAGGGGGATATAGATTACATATCCTTGATGTAACTTTTCCATACTGTTACAAATCCTTCAAGGGTGAATGCAGAGCATAAAAGTTTAAACTTAGAGAGGCAGAAATTAAAAATTGCTTTGAACTGAATCATGGAATTCCTATGCTATTTAGATACACTTCTAATTGAGTCAGAGAACTGACATACAGTATAAATTCTTCTCAATAGATTGGATTCTTCTTTAAATTATTTTTTCAGTATTTAATTAAAATGCTGTAACAATTCATTTCAGTTATATTTAACCAACATTTCCTAAGGGACTACAGTGTAAAATAATATTAATAATTTATAAATACCACCTGGGTTTCACCAACTCTTGTAGGCATTGCACACACTACTTATTTAAAATTTTGAAATCTCTAACAGGTCCATAAGGTAGAGAATATCATCCTTGTTTCATTGTAGGAATTTGAGGCTTCTAGGAGGTTAGTTTGCCAAAGTCTACAAAGCCAGGAATGCCAAAACTTGGAAATTAACCCAGTCTTTACCTAAAGCTTGAACTTGTTCTCTTAGACTAATGTTTCTCAAACTATAGATCACAATCTATATTAATAAAGGAATTTTAAACTATTAATTATTTATATATATACACACATAATTGAATCAAAGGTTTTATTATAATACTCTGAGCATTTGTAATGCACTATGGTATTTTCTATTCTCTTTCAACCTAACCTGACCTAGCCTAAGCTTGCTATGCCTAGCCTAGCCTAACCCCTCCCATTCCATCCTGTATTGAAGTAAATTGAGTTCTGAGGCATTCACTGTTTGATAAATTATGGATACAGAATGTGATAAAATTAGATGGTAAGGAATTAATAGATATATAGAAGAAAATTAATGGTCAGATATAGTAATCATACAAAATAATATATTAAATGTCAAAGCCCTTTAACTTTGTTACTTCTGTGAGGACAAAAAAGTGGGAGAGATTTCTTGGATCCCTGCTCTCCAGGACTTTCAAGAGTCCTAGCCTGATGAAGCCAGGAGAACTGGGGAAATGACTCTGCAACATGCAGTTTGACCATTTATTTCTTCCTTGTCTGTGATACCAATATTGATACCTAACCAAAAGGTGTGATGCTTTAATTTTGTGAGTATTTTAATAGGTATATATTATATCTCCAATAACCTTGTGAACTCTAATTCAAGGAATAAACAATAAATAAATAAATAAGATAGCTGTGAATGGGCTTTGAAAACAGAGGGCTAAATTCATGCAGTTCATCATTGCCTATTGCTACTAACATTATATCTCCCTAATGCTTTAAACAGTACACATTAAATAAGTATTTTCTATACTGATAATTGAGGGACTTAAACACTAATTTTTAATAATGTACAATACTTAAAATTTGGATGTAACTGAATTATATATCAGTGTTATAATAATCCGGCATTCATTTACTTATTGTAATGAAAATCATTCAGTTTATTCAGCATTTATTGAGAGTTTGGTATGTAAAAAGAGCATTGTACTCTGCCTGCATCAGAAGGTCAAAATTCTACACTGAATTCTTTTTACCTCTTGAGCCTCATGCCCTGCACATCCTTGTACCCTCTCTGGACAGGTACTATTTGAAGAGTCCCAAATAAAACACATATCTATGCCTTTATGCCTTTACCCAGCTGTTTAGCTCTATTTGTCTGTCAAATTTAATAAAGTATTCAAATTCTATATATTGTTGTTTATTCTCCCTAAGTTAAAAGGTAAGCCTCCATCTATCTATCCATTTATCCACTCAACAAATGCTTACTGATTACGCCACTGATTGCTCCAGCTCTAAGCTGCACGCAGTGTGTTAGTCCAGTGAACATGGTAAAATCTCTGTCCTTGGCAAACATCTCCCTCTAGCTCTGTGTACACACTGACAGCTCCCTCATCCATTTCTCTTTTTTTTTAAATAATTTTTTTTTTTTTTTTTTTTTTGTAGAGACAGAGTCTCACTTTATCGCCCTGGGTAGAGTGCCGTGGCGTCACACTGCTCACAGCAACCTCCAGCTCTTGGGCTTAAGCGATTCTCTTGCCTCAGCCTCCCTAGTAGC
>CAUYON010160223.1:0-68168 GCA_963573935.1 Arctocebus calabarensis | reverse complement strand
AAGAAGAAGAAAAAGAAAAAAAGACTTTATAAAAAAAGGCATTAGCATTAAAGAACTCAGAGTGATAATAAAATCATTAATGACTACAATGTTAAAACCACTGATTATTATGTGTTATAATTATAGACTTCAAAGATTATAGACTTTGAAGTACTTACCCAATTGAGCAAGACAAGCCAGTGGGATAAAGTAAAAAAAAAACCATTTATATTCATGTTTTAATGACATTTATTCTTTTTAGTTTATATTTTCAATTTGCATTTATGATGGTCATAAAATATTAATGTATCTGTGCATATAATATTTATATATGCACATGTGTATACACATACACATAAACATATAAGGAATATGGAGCACACTCAAAAAATCTTTGGACAAAGATGCACAATCAAAAAAGTTTACAGACCATTACCATAGTGACCATCTGGTCCAGGGCTTACATTTTAGAAAGAAGGAAACTACAGCTCAGAGAGAAAGGCGGTATCTCTATGTGATGATCCATGTGATTTGAGAATATGTGAGTTATACAGCAGGTGAAAGGCTGGGTTTGGAAGCTAAGATGCTAAATACTTTACTTTTGTTTTGGTTTTTTGCTAATCTCATTGTGCTTTGATGTAGTAGAACTGTTTTTTGAATGCTGTGTGATTGCATGTTGAGTACAGATATATTTTAACATTACGTTTTCCTAGAAGCTTAATTTAAAATATGCTTACACATCTAAATGGACCTTCTGCCTCCTCCTGAAAATGGACGACTAAGTTTGCAGTCACAGATTGCATTCTCCTCAGCCAGATTCCCTACTCCTAGTAAGCTGTACCCATTGTCTCGTTGAAATATTATCTGTAGGGATAATGTCCAGTAGAAATTAATCACAAAGAGAATCAGCTGTAAGAGTCACTAACAGAAAACATCACAGACAGTGCTCTGGCCATCTTAAACTCTACTTACAAGAGCTGTCAGCAAAACCCTGTCTCTAGGGACCATTACTTCGAGGGAACTCTGCCAATCCCAGCATTACTTGGAAGGCAGGTTGGGTTTTTTTTTTTTTTTCCATGTTCCTCAAATGCCTACTGTCAAACTAAACCAAAGTTCTGAAAGAATTCAACACTTCCAAGTTTGGGCAGGGAAATATACTCCTAGATTCAAATGTGGCCTGAAGGCCAGGTGAGCAGGAGGCTGTTTTCCAAGGCTAGGTGCAAACTTTGAGTAGTCAGAGTAGCATTGTAAAATTCATTTGCACTCCAGGATTTGCATTCTGATGGTTAGAGAGGCCTGTATCAGCCTAAAATTCTATTTCCAGCTGTCTCCCTTGTGCAGGGTAAGAAGCAGAACACCAATTTCTCTGAGTCATCTTGAAAACTTTTAGCCCAAGCAAAAAAAAAAAAAAAAACAGACAAATGACAAATAGTAAAAAGGTAAGAGCTACATCTCACGTCTCATCTCATTTGTTTCAAAGTCTCTCCCTTTTTATCCAAAGCCCCTGATGACTTCATAAAGGAAATATCTTGCACAAAAGTGGCCTCACATGGGCTACAGGGAACTAGAACTGACACAAGGCTCCTAGATAAGGTCATATCAATAAACTGTCTATGTAATCATAATGTCATTACTTTGTTTTTGCTGGATGACAAAGTCTTTGCAGTATCATTTGCTTTAGGCAGACCATATATTATAGCTCTCCTCCTCTGAATAATTTCTTTATTGCCAGGAAAATTATGTGTGCATGGAAAAGCATCTTGAGAAATGGTAAAAAATATGTACTTTTCACTTAAAATTGCTTTTTTAATGTCAAAAATGATAAACAAAAAGTCGTGTGAGCCAACTGCAGAGAATATTTGCAATATGAATTCCTAACATGAGAACAACATAAATATGTAATTTAACAAGGTGTTTATATGTGGGTTCAGAGCCATATTAGTACCTAGTGATACTTAAACATGGAATCTGGCATCTAAAATATAACTTAGAGATATTTTTACATATTTATACTCTGCCAAACACTTTTGTTATTTTAACTTCTTCATAATTTATTAAATAACTTTATTTCTTTAAGAAGGGATTAATAATTAGATAAGCTAGAGACAGAGTATATTTTAATCTTATCAAGACTTTTTTTGTTTAAAAAATGTCTTCTGGGTGGCGCCCATGGCTCAGTCAGTAAGGCGCTGGCCCCATATACCGAGGGTGGCGGGTTCAAACCCTGCCCCGGCAGAACTGCAACAAAAAATATCCAGACGTTGTGGTGGGTGCCTGTAGTCCCAGCTACTTGGGAGGCTGAAGCAAGAGAATTGCCTAAGCCCAGGAGCTAGAGGTTGCTGTGAGCTGTGTGACGCCACAGCACTCTACCAAGGGCAGTAAAATAAGACTCTGTCTCTATAAAAAGAAAAAAAAAAAGTCTTCTGCTAGCTTTGTAATCAACATGGAAGACTAAGGATTTTGCAGCAATTGTTCTCAAAGATTGAACAATTGGTCTCAGAGTTTGTCGGAGTAATGGGTTGGTAGCAAAATGGAGAAAGGTTTCTAGAGGTGTGCCAGGAACATCTGTCCTTACCCTCATTATATTAATATGTCACGAGCTGATACTGTACTCAGGCTGGTTAAATTAAAATAAAGTAGCCTCCTATAAAAATACGTGGACTTTGGAGTCAGAAAAATCATTCTGCATCCCTCCCTTATTATTAACATCCATGTGATTTGGGGCTGAACATTCAGAATCTCTTATTTTCAATTTCCTTATCTGTATAATCATTTTCTGTGAGAAAATGGAAAAAAATATATAGTTATTATAGGCACACAGAAAGAGCTCAAAAAAGTGATACTATCAAATATGCAAATGGAAGAAAGTTGGGAGAAAGAATGTTACATCATAGAATTAGGGTTCAAAATGCTTACGATATAATAGAAAGATGGGCTAAGATAGTGAAATACTATAGAGGGAAGAAAAATCAAATAATATAGTTCAGTTTTTTCTTTTGTTTTGTTTTAAATTCAGTTGCTCCAACATTTGGAGCAACTGAATTTAATTTATTCTAGGCTATCTCCTAGAATGGGGATATCCTAGCTTAACAGTAACTTAAGAAAGAAGTTTTTGAAAGCTTGAGTTTTTGAAAAAATTTTCCATAGCGACAACAGGGAGACACAGATACTTAATTATTAGTTGTGCTCCTCTGTTACGTAAGTGTACATTGTATCTAACTCAGAAAGTTAATTAGCCTAATGCACCTTGCAATGACCATATCCGAACTGAAGCACCATGTTTAATACTAGACACTATAATTTCAAAAACAAATTTTACAAGATACAGTATAGCTTGAAAAGAAAATCAGAATTGTGAAATGCTCATAAAATAGAATGTTGAAGAACTTAGGGAAATCAAAACTAAACAGAAATTTAGGAAGAATTTGACAATTGCCCTCAAACATATAAAGGGTAGTCAAAAATTGAAGGGAAATAATTACTACTATGTATTGCATTCTTATTACATGCAAAGTGAGTCACTGTTATCTTTATTTTACAGATGAGGAAAAAGAACGAAAAAGAACCTAAGTTATATGTTTAGTTACATAACTAGTAAGGTTTGGCCAGGTTTCACCCAAAATCTGCGAGAGATATTAGAGTTATCTGGCAAATATTTCTAGTCTTACATGACCATGGTAAGAGTGCACTCCCCCAATTCCATTAAGTTGGGTGTGGACATATGATTTTCTCTGACCAATGAAATGTGAGCATACATCACATTCATCACTCCAGCAAGGGATTAAGAGCCAGTGTATAACCTGCCACGTACTCTTCCCACCACAGATGTGCAGACATGGAGCTTCCATCAGTTCAGGTTTCTGAAGAACCATAATGAACAAAGCTTCTCCACTGACTCATGTTAAACAAGAAGCAGACAGAAATGCTCTATTATTTTATGATTATGCTGGCATCACCCAGCCTTCTCTGACAGATATAAGAGCCCACACACTTAAAAATCACTAAAATAACCTCAGGATAAGGAAACATATTTACTCTTATATTTCCAGAGGTCAGAACCAAGAATAATTTGTAAAAACTATAGGTAGGCAAATTTAGGCTTAATTTTTTTTTTTAAGTAAAGTTGTCCAAAACTTGTGTCATGAGGTAGTTAGCTCCCTGACAACAGCAGTATTTAAGCAGAGGCCAGATGATCACTTTGTACCACTCATGTAGCAAAATGGATGGCTGGGAAGTTTAGTTTATCAAACACGTACAGAGTACCTCCAATGTGTCAAGCATTCCAGCCACAATGATAAACCCAAACACCTAGTCTGAGTCCTCAAGGAAATAATCGTTAAGGTCACAAGTAGATAACCTCTGTGGTCTCTTCTAACAGTGTGATTCAACCAAATAAGAGATAATAATACGGAGTGGATGAAACTGACAGCACGCCCGAACTTATAAATAACCACGTAGCACAAGAAATCCTGCAGATGCTTAGCTTGTATTATTATTTTTCAATTAGGAGCCCAAAGTATAGGGTTTGCAAAGGGAAAGTAAACGAGAGAATTGCGGGGTTTGAAGGAGGAACATTTTCCCTTTCTCAAATTACCATTCTTCAATCTCGCAAACCAGGCATATTATCTGACTTACATCAGGCATCAGGGGTGTTCCAGCAAAGGGAACAGCACTGACTCACAGCAACTGTTACCGACTTTTTCCAACTCTTCTCCCACCCCTTGGAGTCAAGAAAGGAACATTTCAATACTGATCAAGTCAGACCCGAAGAGAGGCAATAACTTTTCATAGGGCTATTGTTTGGTTTAGATATCAGCCAAAGCCTTTCCAAAATATCAGAAATTTTCCCTAAAAGGGTGTGTAACCAGGGCCTAGAGGAAGCACATATTCAAAGATGATGTGAAAACCACAAACTAAATGAGTGACTCCAGGGTCCACTAACATTGCTTCCCAAGTGCTTTAAACAGCACTAACTTTAATACTTACTTTCCCAAGTGGTATCAGGAGTTAAAGGTTGGTTTGTTTGCTTAAACTTTCAAAACTCAAGCTGTGGAGTGAAACACTGTCCTTTCACTGGCTCACTGCATTTTAATGACAAACAACAAAAACCTGGATAAGTATTAACTGTAATTGCTCTGAGGCAGACGTTTCCATTTCAGGTTATTATTCCTAGATTTTAATGCAGAATACTACACTCGCATGGATTTTGTAGCTGTTACCTAGGCGAGGGTGAGGACATTGATTAGTATTGTTTCCCAACTCAAAACCCTTAGTTTGAACTTTGAAGCCTCCAGCCCTGCCAGGATCTGACTTTTCTGAACTATAGCTCTGATTTTCTAGGAAATAAACACAACAATCGAGCCAAGCTGGATCCCCATGCCATCTCTTCAGTCAGTTCAGTGTGACACGAGTCTCTCAAAAATCCACATACAGAAGAAATTGGCTTTGGCACATTTAAGAGCAGGGAATTTGCATCTCGTGCTAGTTTAATATGCACCCTTAATACCCTCATCTATTTTCTAAAATACAGTGCTATTCTTGCAGAGGCAGCTGGCCCCCTGTGATACTCGGTCTTGTGCCAAGATACGTACACAAATACACTCTATACAAACACAGATGTGAAACGTGTGCTAGAACAGAAGGGAAGCATAGAGATTGGGGTGTTTAGTCTAGTGCCTCCACACCCAAAAGTTTCAAGGACACAACCGATGTTTGAAGAGTGAGAGAGGAGACCGCCCATCCCGTACTTTCATCCGGGCACTACGGGGATGACCCCATTTTCTCAGCATCAATTTGCCCTCTGCCCTAGTGACCCGGGTTGAGATTCACTATGGGGCCAGAAGGGGGTAAGACAATTGTGTAGTCGGTCACTCAGGCGGAGAGAAGGGCTGGAAGTCACTAAGCCTTCCTAGGATGGCGGGGCTGACACACCCACCCGGGACGGGTGGCCCAGGGGTGCGGTGGCAAGGCGGCAGGGGTAGGGGACGCGGCGCGCTCTCGCCCAGAGCGCACCAAGGTGCTGCAGTTGGCGACACGCGCGCATTCAAAGTCCGGTTAGCAGGTCGCACTACGCTCAAAGCATGATGCCCTTTTCCTCCTCGCCCCCCAACCTCGTGAAAAGTGAGCGGCAGAAAGTTGTGCCCGGGCCACGGCGACCAGGGTCGGAGAAGGGACTGAAGGGCAGGCGGAGAAGTGACCCGGGTCCCCATACCTTGTCCTTGGGGCCGAGGTTCTGCAACACCTCCTTGCCGGTGGCGCTCCGGATCTCCACCCCGGAGGGCGCGGGCGACGCGGGCGCGGGCTCCCTGCTCTCCTCCCGGCCTTGGCCGCGGCGCGGGGTGTCCCCCTCGACCCCGGGCCGGCTCCCCGAGCCGCGGTGGCCGCCCTGGCTGCTCCGAGGGGTCTTGGCGCCGCGCTGCCCCACGCTCAGGGCATCGAAATCCAGCGTCTTGCTCTCGAAGGCGCCCTCCACGTTGCAGAACATGCCGCCGTACTTCTGCCGCGGGACCTGGTCGGTGGTGCCCGGCCGGGCCAGGTACACCGGCAGGTCGTCTTCGTGCGAGCTGTCCCAGCCCCTTCGGCCCGAGGCCATGGTTCAAGCGCGACGGGCACCCAGAGGTTGTCTTCCCCCGAGGCAGAAAGGGCGGCCGCCGGCAGCGTGCGCCGAGCCACAGTGACTGGGGCGGGAGGAGGCGCCTGAGCCGTGGCGCCAGAGGCGGCAGTGCTGCTCCGATTCCCGCCCGGCCCCTGCGCGCTCGGCAGCCCGCGGGACCGCTCGCCCGGCCGCACCTCCCGCGCCCCCAGCGCGAGCGTGGCCTCCCGCGGACGCGGCGCTGCTGCCCATCACGCACACAGACCCAAACTTGGCGCGCGCGCGTGCACCGGCAACCCCAGACTTGGTCACGCACACTACAATTCAGATGTCTTAGCAATGTTCACACTGGGGAGCTTGACTCACTCACACGGGCACACAAACCCTGCTGCGCCCACCCTAACTCCAGACTACCTCACAAACGCAAATCCAGCCCAACCCAGTGGGTTCATCTCAAAGCCCCGTCCCGATTTACAACTGACACACACAAACTCAAGACTTAGCACAGACTCACAATCCCACCCGCACCCCTTGACTTGCCTCATCCCGATCTCTGAATTGTTTCACACGTACACCCACGTCCATAATCTGCCTCAAACCTCATATAAACTCCCGAATTAATTTACGCAACACACTAATGCACACACCTCATTGACCATCGCAAAAGCCTGTCATTGACCCACATAAACCCACTCTTACCTTGTGTATACCAAGCTAGGTTTTGTTTTTTACCCACCCCTAGTTTATATCACACACAATTTACAGGTCACAATCGTGCACACTTCGCTAGATTTTTGCCTCGCAAAATAACTCTTCTCAATGCTCTGTCCTTCCTACAGCTTTGACCTAGCTACGCCTAGATTCACACACAAGCTGAGATTTATCTCAAAAATGCACACACACAAAAAGCACAACCAAAGACTTTGCTTCCCATGTCACCTCACACATATGCAGACTTTACTTATTTAATACATGCTTTCATAACCTCTTCCTCTTCATCACATCCACCCACATATATTCTGACCCTGACTTTGCCACATAAACTGGGTCCACAAATTGCAGGGTTTGTGTGATATCTGCACACACAGCCTCAACCCAGAACCTGCAGTACCCAGTTGTAAGTGGGCCCCTGCTCAGATATTCATGCATCCATTTATTCAACCAACATGAATCAAGTGCCCACTATGCTTTTCACAAGATACTGGAGCCAAAGCATTAAACACGGCAAATGGGACCAGTCCTCCCCAAGAGTGTAATCTATACCCACCCATCTACGTAGCACAAGCAATGATTGCTCTGCTCAACAAACTGAACTTTATTGTGTGAACCAACCCCCATGAACAGCCCCCATTAAGCTTCATGAAGGCAGAGATCTGGTCTGTTCACCTCACTTTTCTATACCTTGTGCCCAGCACATTTACAGGTATATAGAGAACATTTACGAAGTTGTTGCTATGGACTACTCATTAATATAATTGTTTTACATACATTTATTTACTGATTGCTCATAATGCTCATAAGCATATGGCAGGCTTCTCTGTGCATACAGATACAATGTTTGAAGGCATCTGCACTGAATTCGATGAACTGAAATTCTGCGCTTCAATTTTAGAGTGGAACAAAGACACTCTAGTGGAAATTGCAATCTTAGTGGTGGGCTTGTGACGGTCTCAAAGGTTTATAGCATGGAAGTTGGCCCGAATGCAAATCGAACACAGGTATTTTGACCTACCCTCAGCAAAGAGAAAGCTTGTACTGTATCAAAATTATTTCTGATTTCTTTAGCTGACTTCCTCTAGGAAGCGGCTCCTTTTTGACAAATGTTCATTGGTGACAGAACCAGAATTTCATGTGAGTACTTCCTCAGAGGAAGAATTTCAGCCAGTGCTTATCCAGGTTTTAATAGTGCCAGGCTCTGTGTGGAGGACATCTGATGCAGTACCTTAATTAATCTTGATAATTTTAAAAGTCTTGTACTATTATTATTTTTCCACTGATAAGAAAGCGGGAGCTCGGAGTAAATGCCCAAGTCATAGTAGTCATAACACGAAGCAAGATAAGTTTAGAGGCCAAGTTTTCCTTTGAAAGAGGGTACATTCTAAATGAATTTGTGTGCTTGTGTGTGTGCATGGACTTGGTAGTTGTAGGTAAGCCCTTTTGTTTCAGCTGCATTGCCTCACCCCTACCTCTGATACAACATATGCTTAATAATTATATTTGTTGACTAAACATTACATTTAAAAGTCAACAGTTGCTATACACCTATGTGTTTAATTAGAAAAGCTAAGCAATCTGTTATTAATTTTTTTAAAAAGACTGAAATGGGAATGACTGGTCTGACTCCATTTCTACAACTATGTGACCTTTGGCAAGTGTCTTACTTAACCTAGTTGTGTCTTTCTCCTTAATGTTAGCCTTACCCATCTAACTTAAGAACTTCTTTCCTAGAACAAGGCTTCGTGCTAAGAATTTCAGATGCACTGACTTGACCTTCATTAGGACCCCATAAATCTTTTTTTTTTTTTTTGCAGTTTTTGGCTGGAGCTGGGTTTGAACCCACCACCTCTGGTATATGGGGCCGGCGCCCTACTCCTTTGAGTCACTGGAGCTGCCCATGGACCCCATAAATCTGCGATCCATTTTACCAGCAGAGAAAATAGGCCTTGGAGGAATTCAGTTCCTTGCCCCAAAGTATCATAGCTTGTACTTTCGTCTGGAATTCAAAGCTCTACTATCTGATTTGGAGATAATGCTCTTATAAAACACCCTATGATAGAGCTCTGTCATAAAGTTAGAAAGAAATAATAAATGGAAAGAGCAAAAGTAAAGTGTTAGCAAATGAAAAAACTCCCTTTAATTGATAAACACTCACATAAAGAAATATCTGATGTCTTTGCTTCTAGCGAAGGCATTAGTCCTATGAACATAGGAGACTTTGTCGTATATTTTTTTCTGGTAAGGTAGAGGATACATTACTTGCAACAATCATAAATACAACAGTGCATCCATAGATGCCTTAAGTTACACTACCTAAGGAAGGAGTTATCCAAAACAATGTTCAAACAGCAAACTACTTCTTTTGCATGGGCAACAAAATACAGCTTTCTACTGTCACACACCAGATCAAATCTGCATTCCCTGTAACTCTGCAGTAAATCTACATGCCAGTTTGCATTGAGTTGATTTGTGATGTGAGGGCACATCCAGAGGCCCCTTCTATTACCTGTAGATCAGCAGAAGACAGAGACTTCTTCACAGTAAGCAGTAGTATGCCCTAAGCAATCTCAAAATGGCAGTGCAAAGAATAGATTTCATGCAAAAGTAAATTGCACTGCATTCTTGTAAGGCAAAAGTCTACCTAACAGAAGATAAAATGTAATACTTACTAAAGCTATGCCTTTATTCTCAAAATCAGGAGAAAATAGAGGCGTTATACAGTTAATGTTGATTCAACAGTGAATTTAAATATTTCTAATGAAAACATTCTGTCTTTTCCTTCATGAGTTGAAGGAATTTGAACTTACATTATCTTTTCCCATGTTTATGGGCACAGAGGTTAGAAATCTCATTATTTTTTCTCTCACAGATGCCATATGTGAATGAGACAATGTTTGCAAAATGTTCTGCAATGTTGCATTTAGTAGTTGCTCAATAAATATTAGTCCCCCATTTCCTTGGAGTATAGATAAATCACTAATACCACATGGACTTTGCAATGAGCTTGACCATGGCCTATAACCTTAACTATGTGGGATTCAAATAGATACTAATGTTTGGCATATATGATAAAATTACTGCCATTTTCCACATGCCTGCATCACATCCTGTGAATTTTGCCGACAGGCCACTACCGAGTTTCAGCTTAATATGTGGTGACCAGGGCGGGTACAGTGGCTCACATCTGTAATCCTAGCACTTTGTGAGGCCAAGACAAGAGGATCACTTGAGCCCAGGATTTTGTGATCAGCCTGGGCAACATAGTAAGACCTAATTCTGAAAAAAGCCAGGCGTGGTGATTTATACCTCCATTCCTGGATATTTGAGAAGTGAGGCAAGAGGATTTCTTGAGCCCAGGAGTTTGAAACTACAGGAAGTTATGATTTTTACCTCTGCACTCCAACCTAAGGCAACAGAGCAAGATCCTGTCTCAAAAAAAGAAAAAAAAATTGATGACCAAAATGATAATTAGAAACCTAAAACCAGGGGCGGCGCCTGTGGCTCATCGAGTAGGGTGCGGGCCCCATATACTGAAGGGGGCGGGTTCAAACCCGGCCTCTGAGAAACTGCAAACCAGAAAAAGAGCCAGGCATTGTGGCTGGCACCTGTAGTCCCAGCTACTCCGGAGGCTGAGGCAAGAGAATCACCTAAGCCCCCCAAAAGTTGGAGGTTGCTGTGAGCTGTGATGTTACAGCACTCTACCAAGGGCAATAAAATGAGACTCTGTCCCTACAAAAAGAAAAAGGAAAAAGGAAACCTAAAACCAGGTTGCAAATACATGTACACTGTTAAAGCTAGATTACAAAATATTTTCAATAATCTTAATTATGCATTCAGAAAAAAAATTCCTACTCTTATAATAATGTACACACGTGGAAGGAAAAACCTATAAGACTTTTTATGACAACATTAGTAAAGAGTACTTCATAGGATTATGAGTAACTTTTAGTTTCTTCCTTCATGTAGTTCTGTATTTTTCCAAAATCTTTATAAGTATGAGTTACTTTTACAGTCACAAAGACTGTGATGTGCAGATGTGTATCAATGATGTCATTTTAAATAAAAACACATTTATTGAGCATTGTGAAAATTGCTGATGGAAAATGATTGAACCAGGTGTTTTATTCTCCTAATCCATTAGGTAGATCTTTTATTTAAAATGAGAAATGAAAATAAAATAAAAGTCTACACCAAATTGTCACCTCGTGCAAATCATCTCAGCAGTAGGACAACTGAGAGGGAAAATGATTGTTATGATGAGGGTGTGAAATAAAGGCTTACAAATGTGCTGGAAGCAAATCCTTTCCACCAAAGGATTAGTTGATGGGACATGACATAATCACCTTCCTGCTGGGCAGTGGTTGGAGTTTCCTTCCCAATATTACACACCAAGCATTTCTCTTTGATTTTATTATCCACAAATGTTCTAAAACCTGTTCTCAACACAGAATTTCCTTTTGCTTTAAGTGGGAAGGAGACAAATTTTAAACTAGTTGCTGACCAACGTGATAAAATAGATAATTCACTTCAAGTGTTCTAATGCTCTAGTTTCCTTGAGACAGGCTTACAGGTGCAATTTAATCTCCTAAATGAAAACCTCTAAGTAAAGGGCCAGACAGCAAATCAAATTATCAGATGTAACAGAAAACAAAAAAGCCATATAACCTATCTAACCTCTTTGCCAACAATAACAGTTCACAATGTTGCCAGGGTTTTAGAAAACGTTACTTATCTTGTTATTTTTCCAGTTATTATTCATGGTTTTTGTCGATTTAAAAAAGAATCTCATTGATTTTACACGATTATTATAATAAAAAGTATAAGATTCCCATCCTGATTATTTCAAATAAAATGATTCTCTTTTACCTTTTTCCATTCAAAGATAAAAACAACAGTAACAAATTCCTTGTTTATTCCCTCCCTCCCTCACTTCCTTCCTTCCTTTTCATTGAAAATTTAGGACAGAAAAGCAAAGAGTAATTTAGCAAACGCCCATGTGCCACTGTCTAGTGTTTATAATTGTTAACTGTTCATCGATTTTGTTCATATGTTTTTAAGTTACAAAACATTGTACAGTGCAAGTGCCCTGTGTACCTCCTACCTGTAATAACCCTCTCTTGCTCTGTCTGAAAAAGAGCCACTGACCTGTATTAATTGCTCATATTCTTCCCCAGTCTTCTGCCTGTTGTTAGTTGATCCTTTAATTAGAATTTTTAAACCTGTTTTCCTTAACAAATAAATTACTGCCTTAGTTTAATTATTTGCTTTAAGAACAACTCTTGGTCAAGAATGATTTACAGAAATCCCCCACTCCTAGAAAGCTAAAGTTTTCCCATCTAAAATAAAAGAAATCATAACTCATATCAGAGCAGAGAATTTTCAACTCAAATTCTAAGAGAAGGTGTGTGTCTTCAGAAATTCCGGCTTCTGAATTAACCAATCCTGACTATTTTTTAAGACAGGCTGGAAAACCAATCATTTTTCTCTTTTTGGAAACATTTGTGTTGTTATGATAGCTTATGTGGCCCAAGGGACGTGGGAAGAAGCTTAGACCTAACATTGAAAATCGTAACTTTTATTTTAGTATTCCCTTAAGCCTAAACTAAGTAATGCACAAAGCAAGGTAGTCAAATGAAATGAGTCTAAACAGAGAAGCTCCATTCATACCAGACAGGAACTTGCTGTCTCCACAAGACTAGGGCACATCCTGGCTCCAACATAAGTGGCAAACAGACGAGGATGTGAATGACAGATGCTAAAAGATACGGGAGAAAAGAAATGGAAACATGGCGAATAATTCTTTCACGGAGAATTTTATGGTTATGTGTACATGCAGTCAACATAAATGCATTGGTAATGCTTTCTTATCCCCATGCTTTTGTCTGATTTCATATTTCTGTTAATAAATAACTCTTGTCTAGGCAGCTCCCTGGAACGCCTTATTCCTCCAGATCTTTCCTAATTAAGATGAGTGAATAGGAAACAGGATCCCTTCAACGCTTGTAAGCTTTCAGAATAATTTATAGTGGAAACATGAAGAAAATATCTGCAGACAATTAGCCCAATCATATAGCGCAGATTTCCACATCTTATTAAGAAATATTGGAATGTGTATGTGGGGTGATATGACAGAGAAAAGTATGGGATTTGAAGACAGAAAATTTGGACCACAATTCTGGGTTCACCGTGGCTCAGTGAATTTGGGGGAACTATATAAACTCTCTATTTCTGTTCCTTCATCAACAAAGTAGAAATGAAAATCTGTGGTCTTGAAAAAAACGGTGAGAGGTTTCCTGATGATGGAACTATTCCCTGCAAATGTTATTGTTTTACTTTCCTTAGTGCCTAGCCTCAATTTCTCTGACAAACAGGTACATAATAAATGCATGTTGAATTAGTTACCTGGAATTTTTGTTTTTCAATGATAGAATTTGTATAGTATGATGTAATAGCTGATGATCACTAGTCAGTCTAAATTATGACCACCATGAAAAAGGTATTTTGGGAAGCCAGATCAGATTACCTTCTATACAATCATGAAACTCTTAGACATTTATCCTTTGAAGATATCCTTAGACTAACGATGTATTCAAATGCATATATAAAACTTACCATATAAAAAGTACTAAAATAATAAGATACAGGCAAATGCTTTTAAGGATTAATATTTTTGAGCAGAACTCATATGAAAATTTACTCATCCTTGCCTATGCAATATATAACAATTTATTTAATGATTCCTTATGTTGCTTGGTCATTAGGAACTGTTTTAACATTTAAAGTATAGGCCAATATTTTTAAGCATTTTCCCCACACTCTTGTTTCAGAATTATTGTTTCATATCTTTAATTTAAATCTTGTATCCAGTGAGAATCAATGTTTGTCAATGGTGAGAGGCATGAGTCTATTTTCAGTCTTCTACATGTGGACAACCAGTTCTCACAGCACCACTTGTTAAATAAGAATTCTTTTCCCCAGTGCATGTTTTTGTTAGGCTGATCAAAGATCAAATGATATATGGCTGGGTTCATCTCTAGATTCTCTGTTCTGCTCCTTAGATCTACGTCTATGTTTTTGTGTCCGTCTATATTTTTGTGCTGTTTTGATCACTACAGACCTGTAGTATAACCTGAAATCTGGCGATCTGATGCCTCCAGATTTGTTTTTATTTCTAAGAACTGTATTTGCCATTTGATTTTTTTCCTGGTTCCATAAGAATTGAAGTACTATTTTTTCAAGTTCTTTAAAATATAACATTAGTGTTTTGATGAGGATTGCATTAAATCTATAAATTGCTTTGGGCAGTGAGGATATTTTAACAATGTTGATTCTTCCCAGCCATGAGCATGATATGTTCTCCTGGCAATTGCAGTCACATAAAAATTAACATCTGAGATTTGATCAAGCTAAAAGATTTTGCACACTTAAGGGTACCACAAACAAAGCAAACAGACAGCCTTAAGAATGGAAGAAGATTTTTGCATGTTATGAATTGGATAAAGTCCTCTGAGATTTACAGAGACTTCAAATAAAACAATAAGAAAAGAGCAGACAACCCCCTCTATAAGTGGGCAAGAGATTTGAACAGAAACTTCTCTGAAGATGACAGATGAATGGCCCATGAACACATGTAAAAATGCTAATTGTCTTTAATTATCAGAGACATGTAAATCAAAACTACTCTGAGGTATCACCAAATCCTAGTAACATTAGCCCACATGGATATGGAGAGAAGGGAACACTTCTACACTGCTGATGGGATTGTAAAATAATACAGCCTTTTTGGAAAGAAGTATGGGGAATCCTCAAAGAACTAAAAACTGACCTTCCATTTGATCTTGCAATCCCACTATTAAGTATCTACCCAGAAGAACAAATATCATTTTACCACAAAGACATTTGCACCAGAATGTTTATTGCGGGTCAATTTTTTGTTCTATTGCCAAGTCGTAGAAGCAACCCAAACACGCATCAACCCAGGAATGGATCAACAAACTGTGATACAAGTATACCATGGAATACTATTCAGCCATTAAAAAAGATGGAGACTTTACATCTTTTCTGTTTACCTGGGTGTAGTTGAAACTCTTCTTAGCGAAGTATTGCAAGAATGGCAAAATCAATATCTAATGTACTCAATATTAATATGAAATCAATACAAAGACAATTACATGTTCAATATTGTTTATGAACAATAAAACATAAATATAGTCTAGTATAGGGTAGGGGGAGGAGTTGGGGAGAAAGGAATGGGGAAGGAAGATTGGCAGAAGAAGGGAGGGTGTGAGACCGGATCTCACCTAATATGCACATTGTGAGGGTGTATGGCATGCCCCTTGGGTGAGGGGTACTTTTATAACTGGAACTTCACCCTACAAGTGAGAACAATGTATTCTAAAAATTTGTACCCTCATATTAATTTGAAATAAAAAATTTAAAGTTCAATTTTAACTTGCTAAATTGTTTATTTCTTATCAAAAAAATTTAATCCAACCATACACTCAATATCCGGTAGGAACTCCATAGTTGACTACCTCCCTAGAGTGATCCCTCTTAAGTTGACTAATTTTCATAGACTAGACATGCACCACATGTACATATTAGTACCACAGGGATAGTTACTTATGTCGACCACCTTTGTATATTGATCAGTTTGTTACCTTTTCTTGGGTGGTCAACTTACAGAGGTTCTCCTGTATTACAACATAATTGGTTGTACCAAAAAGAAATTGTGTGTCATAAAAGTTACACCTATACAAATATATGTTGTAGTTTTTTTGCAATAAGTTTGACTAATCAGTTCTAGGAATAACTACAGTATATCAAGATCTGACTAATCTGAAGTGCATAAAACCATATATTTATTGAATAATAATAAAGGATTTCAATAGAAAATCTGAGATTAAATATCATGTAAAAATTGTAGACTATTTTTTCTTTAATATTTTATCCTTTTAAATTTTTAAATTAAAATTAAATTTATTTTTAAATTTTAACCAAAACTTAATTCTCAAATTAAAAATTTGAGTGAGTTAAGAGATGGAAAAGATTTATGAATATGTCCAAGTTATTGTGGTAACTCTGGTGGAAATAGGTCCTGGCAATTATCCTTGCACAAAATAAGATAAGGATTTAATATTGTTAAATAGGTTATTTATTGTTTTTATGAATGTAACCATTGACATTGGTTGGCAGGTTCATAATTATTTATTTACAATTCAATAGTCATTAAAGAAAATATAATCATAAATTGTATAATGATGATTAATTTCACCATCTGGATTTTTACAACCAGGAATTTTTACATGTGGATTCTGAGAGTCTTTAATTCAGGAAAAAGCATAAATGAAAACTCCCAGAAAGAATGATAGATCTAATTTTATTGGAAAAATAACTTTCCAACATTTTAGTATATGTCATAATATAAAAATCAAGTTTGCTGCTTCTTTTTTTAACCTTTGAAGACATCGAATATAACTTTCAAGAATATGGAGAAATTTATTTTTATAAAAAACTGTGGACTTTTGAATAGCTTTATTCATTTTTTTTAAATTACTCAGCTTAGATTGTGATATCTAGCAATGTATTTAATAATTCTTAATGTTGGCTGGTTGCTAGGAATTGTTTTAGTATTTAAAGTATAATGTTAAATTGTTAAATTGTTTATTTCTTATTGAAAAACTCAATATGAACATCCTTTCATGTTGTATACTACAAAATGGTTAGTTGTAACAGAACGAAAATTTGGGGTAGAAATGTTGCATTTGTAAAAACATAAATTACAGTCTGTCTTTTGACCAGTTTTGGTTTTCTATTCTAAAATAAATAATTCAAATACTAAAGAGATGATTCTGAGCCAAGTCTGCTCTCCCTCAGCTGTGAGGAGAGGAGAACCCCACTAGAGAAACAAAAGGGAAACAGTCTATTTAATCAATTCGTTACATATTTATTGTGTACTTATCTTGTGCCAGGGAATATTCAAGGTATTATAGAAGTTTACTACACGGTAGCTAAGAAATGTATTCAAGTATAATGTTGCTGCCACTATAATGAGTGTTGTCACCAGAGAAAAAGAGAGCTATCGCTCAGTAAAGGCATTCTGAAAAGTACACCACATGTGATGAAGGAAAAGTGGGATTTTGACAAGGGACGATGGATGAGGTCATTCTTGGCAGAGTAAGAAATGTCGGTAGAACAGTGAGCAATCCTATTTGGCTGGAGTGCACAATGCTTGTAGGATAGTAATGAATAGGGCCTAAAAGATTGGACAAGGGCTTAAATGTAGGGGCCCCTGAATGAAATGCAAGAATTTTTCAAATTTCCATGCCCATAAAGTTTTATTGGAACAGACTCATATGCATTTGTTTACATAGTGCCTACAGCTGCTTACAACCTGCAGCAGCAGCGTTCAACAATTTCAACAGAGAATAGGTGGTCCACAAATCTGAAAATACTTGCTGTCTAATCTTGTACATAAGAGTTTGCCAGCCCTTGATCTACAAGGTGATGAGTTTGCAGTAAAATAGATTCTTGCATTCATTACTTCTGGGAGCATTATAAGTGTAGCATTTGTAGAGGGCAGTTTGATAATATCAATATCAATATATATATATATATTTTTTGCCAAGTACAGGAAACTTTATTGATATTACATGACAAGGTGGGACTCCCTAGGCCCCTCCTGTTCTTCAAAGGGTCTGGTGTGGAAAGTGTGCTGAGAAGAGATTCTAAGTGAGTTGGGGGACCGAGTAGGCAGGGGCATTCCAGCAGCTGAGGGCATCTCTCTCACTCTTGTGCCCTGGCTGGGGCTGGTAGTCCAGGGGTTCTTACTCCTTGAGGGCCATATGGGCCATTAGGTCCACCACCCTGTTGCTGTAGGCAAATTCATTGTCATACCAAGCAATGAGTTTGACAAAGTGGTCGTTGAGGGCAATGCCGGCCCCAGCATCAAGAGCCCAGGATGCCCTTGAGGGGGTCCTCCAATACCTGCTTCACCACCTTCTTGATATCATCATATCTGGCCAGACTTCTCCAGATGGCAGGTGAAGTCCATGACCAAAAGGTTGGCAGTGGGGACATGGAAGACCATGCCAGTGAGCTTCCCATTCTGCTCAGGGATAACCTTGCCCACAGCCTTGGCTGCCCCAGTCGAGGCAGGGATGGTGTTCTAGAGAGCCCCATGGCCATCATGCCACATCTTCCCACAGGGGCCATCCAGAGTCTTCTGGGTGGCAGTGACAGCATGCACTGTGGTCATGAGTCCTTCCATGATACCGAAGTTGTCATGGATGACCTTGGCCAAGAGGGCTAAGCAGCTGGTGTTGCAGGAGCCATTGCTGACAATGGTGAGGCTGTTTTTATACTGCTCATGGTTCACCCCCAACATAAAGATGGGGGCTTCTGCAGAAGGGGCAGAGATGATGACCCTTTTGGCACCCCTCATAGGTGACCCCCAGCCTCCTCCAAGGTGATGAAGACGCCAGTGGACTCCACAACATACTCAGCAACTGTCTCACCCCATTTGATTTTGGTGGGATCTCACTCCTGAAAGATGGTTGATTGATGACAAGCTTCCCATTATTGGCCTTGACTATGCCATGGAACTTGCCATGGGTAGAATCATACAGGAACATGTAGACCATGTAGTTGAGTTCAATGAAGGGGTCATTGAGGGTGACAACATCCACTTTACCAGAGTTAAAAGCAGCCCTGGCGACCAGGAGCCCAATATGGCCAAAGACATTTATCCCGAGCATCACTTTCATCATTGTGCTTCAGGGATGCAGCTGGTGCTGCACCAGAACATACAGCTGTCTGTTGAAGGGGAGGACCAGAGAGCCAATATCAAGAACCTTAACATTAACAAGAAATCTGAACTTTAATCTACATCTTCTGGGTGATTCTGCTTCAGGTTGTTCTCAAATAAACTATAAAAAATAGTATCACTGGTGTTTCTAATCTGATATGGTTTCTACTGAAACTCTTTTATGTTAAATGCTGCTGGTGCTTCCTACCTTGGAGAGGATTCCTACGTCTCACTCTTCCCTATCTGTTCTGGCATAGGTGTAAAATCTTCAGTTGGAACTGTTCTTTCAGCACCATATCCTACAGGTCCTTTTAAATGCAATTCACACACCTGAATGCTTCTGGCAATTGATGGGTCCCTCTTCAAAAAGCAAATCTTCAGAACTCTCAGAAGTCTGTTTTTAAATGATAATAGCTTCATATTTATTGCAGATCATACAACATGGGATTCTTCCTAATTGCTCAGAGCACTCTGATTGTTATTAGATTTTTAAATTTTCTTGGACGATGCACAGGTTCACAGTTAGGACAGAGATCTTGCACATAAGCTTTACTGTTGTTTAAGCCCTAAAATTTTGTTTTAAAATTTATTGTTAATTCCAAAAATTATAAAATCCAGATGAGTTTAGCAATTTATCAATTTGCTCTGCTTTCCTTCCTCTAGATCTGAAACAAATTGATATTTTAGCTATGTGGGCACTTCATTATACAAGTATGATGCCTGATGTGTTGGTCGTTCCAGTATAAGACTTCTCAACATCATGGCAGAAACAAACAAATATATTAGAAAATGCAAATGAAAATATAGGCAGGAGGATCGCTTAAACTGGGAGTTTGAGGTTGCCGTGAGCTAGGCTGATGCCCTGGTACTCTAGCCTGGGGCAACAAAGTGAGACTCTATCTCAAAAAGCAAAATAAAACACTATAGTTTGAGGCCAAGAACTAAATGTTCTTCATTTGTGTTATCCCCAATGCTTAAATATAACATTTGGCACTTAGTAGGACCCAATGCATCTTGAATTAACCTGCTTCTGAAATGTTCTGAACAAAACTTAAATGTTAGATAACCACTTATCTAACCTTGGCAGGTTCTCTAAGTGATAACAAGTAAATAAAGAAATTCAAATTAATAGTAATACACACACACATACAATTAAATGCTACCAGAATAATCAGCCCAGATATAAGAACATAAAACCATCCTTGGAGGGTAAGGGAAACTGAGTTCTGAGGAATGAGTAGGGATCAGGAAAGTAGTATTGAGGGAGCATATTGCAGAATAAAAGATGATTATGTGGAGAAGACAGCTTGGCTGGTTCCTGGGAATTACAATAGTTTCCTATGAGCAGAGGAGAGGAGCAAAAGTGTGTGGAATAAGGTTAGTATATCTACTTACATATTTATATACACACACATAATTTTAAACATGCAAAATATTTCATTACTTAAAAAAAATTTTAATCTGAAAAGTCCAGGAGAGGTGATTCAAAGAAAAGAATAAGGCATATAAAGTATTCAGAGCCTGGTAATAGTGGATAGAAATGCTAAATTTAACTTACCAAAGAGAGGCTATCTCATTTGATCTATGATTTGAGCTAGAACAAAGGGCAGAATCTGAGTGGGACTTAATTTGTCGTGTAGGTCAAGAAAGAATTTGGTGTAGTAGTTAAGAGCCAGACAGACTTGGACTCAAATCCTCGGGTGTTAAATATTGGTTCTGTGCCCTGTAGGCAAGTTTTTAAATCTCTCTAAGCCTGTTTTTCATCTGTAAGATGGAGATAATAGTATCTCTTAAAGAGCTGTTGTGAGGGTTAAATGCAATAATATATGTGAAATAATTAACACAAATTAACTGGTACAGAAAAAAACGTGCCAAAAATGGTTGCTCGTATCATCACAAAAGTAGACACAGGACATGTGGCAGAGATTGGGGGAACATTCCCAGAAGATGTATGGTGATGAGGACAATTGTCTCAGCTGGACGTGACTTCATTTTGCTGTGGCTGGGTCTGTTTGTAAAGAATAATAATCCCATGACTGAATAGGCAGCCAGCCAAGATGGCTTGATCCTCAGCAGTGGCTCTAGCCAGGAAAGCTGAGTGTGAGTAGAATGTGAATCACCTGCTTACTGTAAATTAATTATTATTACTCACTCAGCAAAGAAGAAAAGATGCTTGGTCAGAATTAATCATCTAAAAAAACTCAGTCATTTTAAATTCATTACATTTGAATATGGTAATGAGACATTTGTCAGTTTTATAACTCTTTGTGGGGGAGAGTGTCTATTGTAAGATGGAAAGGGATTAACATTTAATTTTTAGAGTGTACCCTTCTTTTTTTTTCTATATTTATTAAAACTAGTATAATGTTTGGTGGCTATTTTCACTCTAGCGATAAGGAAACAAATAGCCTTTATGTTTGAAGTGATTTCTAAAGGGACCACATCATTCTTATGAAAGTGCAATGGTGTTAAAAATTCAGATGTTTCTTACTTTAACCAATGGTTTTCATGTTAGAGTCACTTAACTTTTTAAAACTAAGGACACATAGAGACTACTCCTAAAGATTCTTATTGAGTTTTTCAGAGGTAAATAATTTCTAAATATGACATCTTTGGTCAAGAGCAACCACTTTTTTAAAGGCTACAAAATTTGTGGTTGTAAAATCTAAAATATGGATCTGTTGTTTACTAAAGAATCAAACAGGACTATAAATGAATCTTTTTTTTTTTCCTTCTGATTTCTCCAGTTCAGAACATTTCAGAAGCAGGTTAATAACAGGGAGAGAATGAATCCAACCATTTATGCCCTATTGGAGGAGGGAGAACAATTTTCCCCCGTGACCTTTGTGATGAGTCATTGATAGCCTTACTGTGGTGACTTTTTAGCCTCATCAGAGAACAAATCCCTGCAAACATTCTAAATAATCAGAACATTATCCAACACTTGAATGAACTTGGTTCATATTACTTAACCAGATGAGGTTAGAGGCCATCTCTTACTTCTTCAAATGAAAGATGAACCAATTTCTCTTTATTTTTTATTACAATGAATAGACAAGAACTTTGAAAATTGGGTCTTTTTATTATCCTGTAGAATTGCATTGTATACTCCTGTTGCTCTTTAATCACTCTTCCTTCCTCTCTTTTCCCCTGTATTACACTTAATGCCAAGTGTTGGCTTTGGAGAAGAGATGGGAAAAAATGGTGAGTAAAAATCAGTTCTTCATTGAGGTATCTCGATTGTCCACTGAATGGAAGAGATGGTAAACTTACTATATGTTTTTAATCCTCTAAAGCAGTGAGTCTTGAATTTGGAGTAGTCCTAAATCCTTTTATGTAGCTATCAAAATTAAGACCCCCAGAAGAACTTATTAAGATATACATGCTTCATATGTTTATCTATCTTGACCTCTAAACAATTGTGAATTTACAGTTAAGAAAATTGACTCTATGTGAAACAAATGTCATTTTCATCTATGTCTATCAATATGGCTAGGTAGTAGAAAACCAGATTGTAAAAAAGTGAAATTTTGCATCATTTTTTTTTATTCTCTCTATTAAAGACAAATCAAAAGCAGCCAAAAGAACAAAAAACAAAACAAAACAAAAACAAACCAAAAAAGCCCTCCACTCCTGTTAAAAAAAAAGAAAAGAAAAGCAAGCACAGCAATTGTTTCCCTGAGATATCAGTTCTTTCCACTGAATATAGTTCACAAATTGCAATGTGTGTGCAGACAAATGCTGCTCCTCCCAATCTGGCTCACCAGCTCAATCTGACCCTTCTTTTCCCTACTTGTACCATTTCTGGATTTTTTATCTTGTTTTTTTATCTATATTTTCCAGAAATCCAATCAGAGATATCCACGAAGAAGATTCCTATCATCTGGCCAAAACTGTAGATGGTAAAATGTGAGGTCATGAAATTGCTCAGAAAACACTCTGGCAGGAATTGGCTGGAAAATTATTCTAAACTGGCACCTTGAAAATGTGTGCTTCAGCCCCATTTTACATTTGATGTCAGAGAGATTTGTAAGAAGCTTTGGGTAATGTAGAGGGCTTGGAGGAATGGTGTTTAAAAATGAGAGAGAAAAACAGGAAGGGTTCATTGTCTGTCAATCAAGAGGCTTTGGCTTAAAAATCCCAGGGCTAACATTTTAATGCTTTATTTGGAAAGTGGGACAAAATTGCAGAATAATACCTCAAGTAATCTCAGTTCTACTTCTTTTTATTGATTCAACTTTTCTCCTTCTCAATGGAATCTTGGCTGTGAATCGAGACATGTTAAGTTTTGCTTTCTGTCTTTAACCTGCTAGAATTTCACAGGTTCCATCCAGAATTTAGTCACCTGAATTCCTACCATTTAATAACATTAATATATACTATTTATTGAGCTCTTATTATATGTCTCACTTTGTTTGATGAATGTGTATAATCCTTACAACCTCCCTATAAAACAATTATTATCTGCTCTCAGGCCCAAAAAGATTAAGTAGTTTACCCAAGGTCACAGAACTTAGAGGAAAAAAAGTGGTAGATACTGAACTTGTGTGGAGTCTGACCACAGTCCTGCACTTGTGCCTGTTACAGCATTTCCCCTAATTCACACCTTTGGGGATTTTCCTCAGCACACCTTGATGACCTAAGCAGTTTGATACAATTCAACGCTGCTAAAATGTAATTTTCAAGAACAGGTACAATCTTGACTGTCATGTAGACATAAAAAAGAACACATGTTAAAGATTTTATTTAACTCAGTTATGAGGAAAATAGAGATGTTTTAAAACCTGTGCAAAATAAACTAAACGTGTAGATCAGGAATGTTGAAATAAATGTGCAAATAGAGGCAAAACTGGACTCTTCCACAGTGGGGGATGGAAGCCATTTAAACCTCTACTGAATAGAATTTGCACATTAATAGACAAGAATTATTTGACATTGCTATCATTTATCTACAGCTCACAGAATTGTAGCTCCCACAGAATCAGAATAAGAATAGGTTAGAAGGACATGCTATAGGCAATGAACATATTTTCCATTGATGTACAAATTTTTCTTTACAGTGTTTGTAATTCCTCCTTAATCCTTATACTCAGCAAGATTTATACCTGGTAGTTATAAAAGGTATTTGAGGAGATGGACATATGAATTAAAAATGTCTTACAAACTATAAGAACAGACGTTTATAATTTCAATAAAGCAGATTGTGAAAGAGTAAGATAAGAAAAGGAGTGATTTATTCAGGTCTGGGGACTTAGTAGAATTTCTGTATAAGGGGTATTTAGAGGCAGCAGTGTAGCTGGAAGAGGAGGCTGGAGGCCATTCTGAAGTTGCTTTTTGGTCCCACTTTATCCCAAATTAAGATAAAGACTATTTCTATCAAAAAATGAGATGAGATTTGGTAGGACCATCAAGCCTTTCCAGAACTGTCTTATGTGCTGCATTTGGAATATTGAGAGTTCTTTGGAGGAAAAGACAGTTCAGCTGAGCTGGGAGGTAGTAGGAAAATGTAAAGTGCCATCCATAAAGAGAGGCGTTGTGACTGAAGAAGGCAAAGAGACTAACAGAGGAGAGGTGACTTGGGAATCAGAATGATAAGAAAGAGGCAGTAAGAGGAAAAGTCTGCCTCAAAATCAAGGGCTTCCTCAGCCTCTGCAGGTCAAGGTAACTACTAAGCAGTGAAGCCTTTTACAAGGACTTGGAGAGCGAGGTCCTCTGTCTTAAGTCTAGAGCCCTAGTCCCCGCATAAGAAGAAGTAGTCAATATGTACTTCATGAATGAACAAACTTATGAAGAGGTTTGTTCATTCATGAAGTATATATTGAGTACTTCTTATGCTGAGACTAGGGCTCTGGACTTAAAAGGAAGGAAAGAAAGAAGGAAGGAAGGAAGGGAGGGAGGGAGGGAGGGAGGGAACCAAACTAACTTTATTTAAGTTCTCTGTTCCCAAAGAGAAATCTCTTAAACTTCACTGTTTTAGGAAAGAGCCAACCACAAAGAGCCTTTCTTCACAATAACTCAGTTGAAGCCCTCCCCCACACCCCCCATGATTCCCTTGCCTACTTCTCTCCATAAAACCACAGGCTCTTTCCTTTCCTTTTGAGAGTTTTCATTAATAAACATTTTTCTTATTGTAATAGGCTGAGTAAAATCATCTTTTTAATCATCCCGTGCATTTTGTCTTTCACAGTTGGAAAGAAGGGAGTTCAGGACCCTATCTTTGGGTTTGAAGAACCCTTCTGCGGATTAATACAGGATAAAGGCATGCAAACCCTTAATTTTTTTAACTGCATCCTTTATATATACATGAAAGAGCAGAGGCTATACTGATGCAAATGTCTCTGATTATAACCTGATCAAGAAAGAACTATTGTTGGTGGCTTCTGGCATGTGCATCTTTGTCTTTGGGACATAGGGCAAGCTCAGGGTCTTGTTTGAAGCTCCTCTTTTGGGTGATCAAGGCATATCATAAAGGATATTTTTCCTTTTACCTCTTGGATGATGGGCTTGGGAGGGAAGATTTGAGTTCATTAAATTATATTATCAACAGAAAGACCGGTTTGGGGTAATAAACAGGCATGTATTTTTGCATACTGAAAGAACGTGTCCAAGATGTGCCTGTAGCAACAAAGCTCCCCTTGACCTGCTTAAGAAAAAAGCAAAATCAGGCAGTTTACTGGGAGGATATGGCATAACTCAATCCTTGAAGGAAAAGTCGATGGGTAAATGCTAGTCTGTGATGTAGATGGTAGAAAATGAATGGACAGAATGAATGAGCTGTGCCTTCTTCACTGTAAATGTCACTTTGCCAAAAGTCAGAGTCCAGGAATAAGGATGTGATTGGTAGGACGTGGATCACCTGCTCACTTGCTAGCCAGGAAAGGTCCTGATGAGCTGATTGATAGTTCCCCCATGATTAGCCAAAGAGGGTGAAATTATGCAGCAAAATGGAGAGGGTCAGTGAGGGCTATTCCTAGATGGAATCAGTGATTTGAGACAGGAAATAGAGTGGCTTTACATGGAATTGTCATATGACCCAGTGACTCTAGTTCTAGATATGTACATACCCAAAAGAAATGAAAATGTACATTCATACTAAAACCTGTACACGTGTGTTCAAGGCAGCATTATTCATCATAGTCATAAAGTCAACACAACAGAAATGTCCATCAATTAATAAAAGGAAAAGCAAAATGTGTTATAGTCATATAATGAAATACTACTCAGCCATAAAAAATGAAGTATTGATATATGCTCTGTGATAAACCTTGAAAATGTTACACAAAGTGAAAGAAGCCAGACCCAAAATACCACATACTGTATGATTTTTTAAATATAAATTGTCCAGGATGGGCAAATCTGTAGAGACAGAAAGCAGATTAGTGATTGGTTAGCACTACAGGAGATGGGAGTGGGGAGCATGGGCAGGGGCAGATTTTGGCTGCCTCACTGATTTGATTTAGGATGTTATATTTTAAAATAATGATAATGTTAGTTTCTTTAAACAGAAACAAAATGGTTTTGAAATTGTATTGTGGTAATAGTTGTGCCAACCATCACACCCCTGTGAATATACTAAAAACATTAAATTGTACTTTACCTCTATAACACTGTTACTGCCATAGGGACATTTGATTCTGATTAACTTTATTGTTTTTACTTGTTTGTAAAGTAGGCAGAAGGTACCATGGTGTGATCTTGACAGATGGGAAAGAAAGTCACTAGGGTGTCACAATTTCTGAAACATAAATTATTCTTCTAGATTAAGGCATTATTTTTCTGTTAGGAACATCTTCCACTAGGTTGTTCCTTAGTTAGCTTTATAAATCATAAAAATAATTATTCTGCCAAACCTGTTTACATTTGTCAAATTAACTAAAAACAGGCTATATGAAATGAAACTTAGAATAGGCAGTATAGAATACATCAACCAATGCCCCCAAGAAGTGAGAGATTTGAACTATTGCCGTTGGTAAATCTTTGATATCTATTTGATACAAGACTTTGGGCAAGTTCCTGTCCTTCTCTAGGACTTAGTTTCCCAGAAACTAAGTTTTCCTTAGTTTTCTGGAAAAGGAAAAGTCAACTTGGATCAGTAGTGTCTCAAAGACTGATTTCACACTAATGATTGTTATTTAATATTACCTCACATCAAATTAAAGAAAAAAGTGAAACAATATTTTTAAAAATTCTGGTAAAATAGTAGTACAGATATTATACAGATATGGCAACAAATATAAAGTTAATACAATTACTGCATTTTGGCAAGTGCTGCATGGTCACGCTGTCGCCTGGTTCCTTCTAACCAGGTGGTAGAATTCATCCCCTACAAACCTCATATCTTGCAAAGCTAGCCCTCCTGGCCCATTAATTTGATTTAGGACATTCCTCCTTTTAAATAATAATAATGTTAGTAATAATGATCCTTGGTTAAGTAGCTATTATATGCTAGTTCCTACAAATAAAACGCAGAAGTTCAGGAAGACATTATGACCAGCCTATGGTGCAGGTGACCAAGAAAAACTTCTTTGAAGAGCAGAGACAAGAAGGACGATGGGACTTAGTAAGGTGAGTGGCAGGAGGAACATGTCCCACAGGTGAAATAGCATCTGTGAAGGCCTAAGGTTGAAATCAAACATGTGGTCTGTTCTAGAAATGAAGAATCCTATCCGGTTGAGGCACAAAGAATGAAGAGAGAACTATATCAGCAACCAGTGCTTACTCAGCACATAGCTCGCTTCTCATGCCATGCAGAGCGCTTTGCTTATTTTTCATTCAATTATACAAAGGCTCTATGGGGTCAGTATTATTACTCCATTCTATGGATGAGGACTGAAGCTTAAAGTTAATATCTTGCCTGTGGTTTATAGAGCTAGTAAAAAGGAAAGGCTGAGTTTGAACACAACCAATTTGCCTCCAACGTCAATGTTTGAGCCTTTACACAATACTGCCAGCTAACTGCACACGAGTCATCTCGGTTCCTGCCAAGCATTCTGCCCCTTGATTTTTCCATTGCTTTGGCTAGGATGACAGGTTGATTTAGCAAGATTATTTGCTCTCTGATCCTAGTTAGGAAGCCTGTTGTTAAAGTAAATAAGACATTGAAAGCCTAACCAAAACTATTAAAATGAGGACAAAAGTTAAAAGGACTCGTTTTGAAATCATATCTTTCTGAATTCCCATATAATTTCTTTCTCCTTAACCCCGAGTTGAGAAAGGTAAAAATAACAGTGTTTTGTTTGCCCTGAGAAAATAGTATAGTCTTATTTGGGACAAGGATTGAAAATGAACTATTTGGTCAGTTTTTGCCCCACACTATCATTTGATATAGAAAGAGCAAAAAGTCATTTGTCACAAAATTCATAAAAAGTTTACTTACAGTTATGTAACTTCTCACGGTTTCAATATGTGTTCAGTGTAACACACTAAATCTCTGTAATAACAATAGCATTTATCTCCAACGAATCCTGGAAAGTTCTTTATTTCATACTGTCTGTATTTCTATTGAACAAAAGTCAAAGAAAGTAATATTATATACAATCTAAGTAGTATGTTCACCTAATTCCAACTTCAACAAATGGAACAAGTGATTCAAACGCTTTAATTCTAGTCCAAACTTTGAAAGAAATCCTTCTCATTAATATTTGGGTTTACCATCTTTTCATTGGAAAGTCAAAAAGAAAGAAATAAAAATAAAAACGATGTTTACCCATGATGGCTGGGGATTCAACCTAGATGGTGATTAAAATTGTTATTCTTTTGGTCTTTTCCTTAGAGGCATTTTAGAATTGAGTCATAACTGCTAAGAAAACCTACCATATTCTCTTAAATAAAATACTTGTTGGGAAAAAGAAATATTCTGGAAGCTTAGAAGATTAAAAAATGAAGATTTTCCTTTTTCAAATGTGAGCATTTTGATGGTTTCAATGATCCCTAAAGAGATGTTTTGTATTCATTCCATTCTCTCAGTTCTTTTTTTCCCTACATTTGTACCATGATTAAAGGTGATTCAAATGTATTTCCTGGTTAGGATCCTAGAGAAAATCATTTAGGATTACCAACTGCTCCTATTTGCCCAAAACTGAGGGATTTCCTAGGATGCAGGACTTTCAGTGCTAAAATCAGGACAAGCTCAGGAAAATCAGAACAGTGAATCACCTTAAAATGGTGTTTCCTTGGCCTGGTTACAGATCTTTGTTTAAAGAAACCACAGAAGGCTTCCATCTCTTGTCTACTGAGTCATAACCTTCTGCAAGCCCAAGCATCTTATTATTTTCAAAAACTTCCCAGGTTGTTCTGATAACCACCCAGGTCTAGGAATTTCTGAGATGGTGGAAGTTGTTCCTAAAGAAAATTGTTGCTAGTGGTTTCAAATGGAATGCAACTGACAAACTATTTTCTTTTAAACAAATTTTGTAAGGATCTCTGAAGTCAAAATGTATTTAAGAACAGAAGTAAATGACTTCTTTGCGAAGACACCTGCTATACTCTTAAAATTTCACAAGGTACATACTCTTCCAAAACTAGGCTTTTGTCCAAGACACCAGGAACTAAAACATTAGCCACCTAGGAAGATTTGAGGAATTCAGAGTCTACATTTAGCTTGAATATTCCTGCTCCCATTCCCTCCCTCTCCCTTCTCCCAGGAAAATAGAACTCTGAACAACTTCCTTCACTCTAGAATCCTGAAATAAAAGGATGTTTTCTCTGGCTTTTTATTTTAAGTTCCTGATTATTTTTAAAGCTAAAGTTTCTAGCTTTCCATTATAAAATAATTTATACATATTGCAAAATATTTGAAAAATATGTAAAAATAAAAGTTGGGAAAAAACTATACAATGGATTTCCTTATCCCCAACACAACCAGTTTTAAGGTTCCGGTGCATCTCTTTTGGGCATTATTCCTATGTTGTTGTTGTTGTTGTTCTTCTTCTTCTTCTTCGTCTTCTTCTTCTTTTCTTTTTTTGAGACAAAGTCTCCTTTGCTGCTATCAGTAGAGTATTGTGGCATCATATCTCAAAGTAACCTCAAATTCTTGGGCTTAAGATATTCTCTTGCCTCAGCCTCCCAAGTAGCTGGGACTACAGGCTCCTGCCACAACACCTGGCTATTTTTTGGTTGTGGTTGTCATTGTTGTTTGGCAGGTACGGGCTGGGTTTGAACCCGCCAGCTCTGGTGTTTGTGCTGGCACCTTAGCTGCTTGAGCGACAAGCACTGCGTCTATGTATTGCTTCTTAAAAATATATAAATATAATATTAATAACTGATCATATTATATATGCAGCACTATATTTTACTTACTATACACTAAACATGTTTTTATGTCCTCACATACTAATCATAAATAGTTCTTAAATGATGTTTAATGAAGATAAACATAGCCAAGTAGGCCTATGGTCCCAGCCACTGGGGAGGTTGAGGAAGGGGGATCGCTTGTTCCCGGGAGGTCTAGGCTGTAGTGTACTGTGTTAATAGGTGTTTGCACTACATTCAGTCTCAATGTGGTGACCTTTCAGAAGCTGGGGAGCACAGCACCAGATTGCCTGTGGAGGATTGAACCAGTCCTGGTCTAAAATGGAGCAGGTTAAAACTCTGGTGCTGGTCACTAGTGGGATTCTGCCTGTGAATAACCACTGCAGTCCTGTAACCACTGGGCAACATAGAGAAGCTCCATATCTTAAAAATAAATATGTAAATAATGCCAATCTGCCAAATACTACTAGATCATATGAAATAGATATCCCCAAAATACAGCTGTGCACAGTGGCTCAGACCTGTAATCCTAGCTCTCCAGGAAGATGAAGCAGGTGATTGCTTGAACTCAGGGGTATGAGACCTTCCTGAGCAAGAGCGAGACCCTGTCTCTAAAAATAGCTGGGTGTTGTGGCAGTTGCCTGTAGTCCCAGCTACTCAGGAGGCTGAGGCAAGAGGATCACTTAAGCCCAAGAATTTGAGGTTGCTGTGAGCTATGATGCCATGGCCCTCTATTCAGGGCAGAGTGAGACTGTCCCCTCTCAAAAAAAGATATCCCCAAAACAAAATCTAAAGAAGAATCACTGTCTTAATAGCTCACCATAACTGAAGTCTTTAAGTCTTTCATTTAGGTTAAAAAATTAGTTCCTTCCTTCTTTCCTTTCTTTTTTTGCTGTTTTCTTGATTGGCTTTTAATCTAGCTGATAGAATGGCCAGCCACAGGTGAAATTTTAAAAAGAAGAAAAATCACCCCTAATTCCACTGCTTTAACACAGCCACTCCAAGATGTATATGTATAAAGATGTTTTACACAGGTATAATAGCACAATGCATGCAATTTTGCCTTCCTTTTTTTCCTACTTATAGCCACTTTGCCATGTTATTACACAGTTCTTATAATTACTACTTCTAATGGCTGCATCACCATCTGCAAGTTATTGCTTGTGGAAACACAGTTTTGGTTTATTTTCAGTTGAGAAATGGTAACAATTATGTGAAATAATTGAAGAAGAAAAAAGTTATTTAAGCATGTTCTAAAGAAGTGGTTTTCAAATTGTGCCCCGTGGTATACCCCAAAGTTTACCATGGTAATGCCGATAAGGAGAAAATCCAAGACTACCCAACTTCCTTCCATTAAAGCACATCCTAAGTTTTATTTATTTACTTATTTATTTATTTATCTGGAAAATTGAACTCCTTTAAAGAAAGGAAAAAGAAATGTATAACATTAAGTAGTGCAACTTTTGTGGTAGAGTATGCCTTACCTATAAAATGAAGATATTAATTTTATTTCAGTTTTTGGTTTGTGGTAAAGATTAAGTAAATGCAGAGTGTCTTAAAATCACCATACATAGGGAAAATGAGAATGTATATCTAAATGAACCATTATTTACAAAATATTTAATACAAAATTTTACAAAGAGGTGGCTAACACATAGAAAACATTTTGTAATATTTTCTTATGAATATTTTGTAAATAAAGGTACATTTAGCTACAATTTCCCATTTTTGCTATGTATGGCAAATTTAGGGGTGATTTTTGGGACATCCTGTTTATACATGACACACATACATTGCTAGATATTGGGAAAGACAGCATCTGGCCAATAAACTTGGGGTGCATTTGTGTGAACTTTAAAGCAGGAAGCAGAACAATGAGAGACAGTGAAAGATCTGCCCATGGCAATGATATTCTCAGATCAGAAAAAGGCTCAGGCTTAGGCTTCAGGGTAAGAATACAAGTTTATGACGAAACTCTGACATTCCATATCTTTGTGACTTTAGGACACTGACTTAACTTCTTCTCAGTTTTTATATCTGCCAAAAAGTGGTAAAAATAGTGACTACAGCATGGAGTCCTTGTGAGCTGCAAATGAAATAATCCTACAATGAATTTAATCCAATTTCCAGGCGTGGTTGCAGGTACCTGTGGTCCCAGCTACTTGGGAGGCTGAGGCTGGAGGACAGGAGTTTGAAACTAGCCAGGGCAATATAGTAAGACACCTATCTCTAAAAAAATTGTAAAATATAGAAGAATTTAGCCTAAGACCTCACATGTTTTATATCTTTAATAAATAATTAAAATCATCTCAGGTATGATGCATTACTGATCACTGACTAATTTTTTTTTCCTACATGCACAATTTGATTATCTTTAAAAGTGCCAGATATGCTACATATGGTGTCCAGATGGCCAAGATGGAGAAGAACTTTGGTTTTCACTTTTCAATTTGCAAAATATAGTAGAAGAAAGAAATTCAGGTTGGTATGTCTCTGGAAATCAGTGTGCCTAGATATTTTCTACAATTTCATGTAGAAATTAGGAAGTCCAGGCAGGTATGGGATCATGCGACATGCCCTAACTCGGGAGTTAAGTGATGTAATTCTGGCCCTAGTTTGTTCTAAACTTGTTATATGCCATTACGTAAGTCAATTTTCTGTTTCACCTTTAAATTATCTCCTCTCAAAAATACAGTGGTTGAACAACAGATAACCTCAAAGGTCTTCTTATCTTCTTATTATTCTTATGGAGCAAAAGGATCTGTGCCACTTCAAGAATTTATGGGACACCAAGGTTTTGTGGACAAGAAGTCACATTTTACAGGGCAGTGTGCCATTGTTATTTGTAGATGATTGTTACAAAGTGATGATTGTTATTTGTAGATCATCATATATTGGCTCTGTCTTTCCTCTTTATAGGGAAAGAATTATCACACAAAATAACTAGGATTTGGTAGATTCATTACTGGAGTACTGAATGGTGATGTAAATTCTTGCTCCTAAAAAACCATTTTATCTAGATATTTGCAATTGGAACCTATGTACTTAGTTTAGACATTCCTTGTCTGTGAATTCAAACAAATTATCACTCTCCTTAACATTGTTTCTGGCCCTAAGCACAAGGGTAAAATACATTTTTGATTAGAAACACAGTAGAATTAAAGAATATTTGCCTTATTTAGTCATGTTCTGGCTGATTCATTCCAACGGATATTATTTGGAATCAAAACTTGACCAGATGTTCGCTTAAATGAACCAGAGAGATTAACTATCATCCCTACCATATTATCTTGAAGGGTTGGTATAGTCATCTCCAAAGAATTTCCTGGAGCTGGACACAGAGGTTAGTGATTATAATTGCAGTTAAGACTTTATTATTAATACATACACCCAATGTACTAAGTGTCATTCTAAGTGTTTCACATGCATTAATTCATTTAATCCCACAATAATCTTTGGAGAGAGGTGATATTACCCTTACAGTCAAGTCACTGAGTTTCTGAGTTTAAGCAGCTTGCCTCAGGCCAGTAAGCTAGTAAGTGGTAAAGGTAGGCTTTGAAACTATAATAAAAACTTTGACCACTTGGTTCACACTTTTAAAACTGTGTGAATCAATTGCCTTATGCAATTCTCTATTTTTGCCCCAAGATGCTTTTAAAATGTGAAAGTATTAAGCTCATTCCTAATTTATAAGTGGGCAAAGAGGAATTTGAACTATCAGGGGTAGGAAAAAATGGAGTATCTGACCTGAGGAGAAGGAAAAATGATAAATTTTGGAGAAAATGTTTATAACATTTATATACCTGATTAGAAATCTCTTAAGTTACCAAAACAAACACAGCCACTGTTTATTCATCTTTCAAAATCATTTGAGGAATGTGAGAAGAACTGAAGTTTAGACCTCTACTCTTTGTCTGCATAAGATATCTGGAATGTTTTGTTGTTATCATCAAAGCCAAGTGGATAATACTGGTTGATGCTTCTTGGTTAACCTTACAGAAAAACAAAAAGAAACTGTTGGGTTCTCCTTATTTGTATTGGAATTCCAGATATTTCTTTGTTATTGGGGTTTGTTGGAATTACTATTAATATACTGAGTTCACACAGACATTCTTCTGAGCTCAACTTACTGTCTGAGAGCTGCTTTATCTTTTGTTAGAACACATTTTCCAACAATATAAAGAAAGCATAACACTAATGCTATCCATTAGGTTTTAAAACAACAGAGTAGTTTGAAAAGGGTGTTGATTCTGGATGGGGAGATTTGTGGATAGATCCTCTCAAATATGAGAATGAGAACTCCGAGTATATTTGAAAGGCATAAATCTGCCTCAGACTCAATCCTCTCTGCTTTTTTCTTCTCCCAAAATACCTAAGAATTATGTTAAAGATTTTTTTAATACAGCATCCTTATTTTTTTCTGTTCCTTGAAGGTTTTCAAACTATTTGCATGCAATGAAAAGTTTTATCTATATAATTAAGACCCAAGAAACATGCATCAGTCAGCTACGACATCTGCGTGTATGCAATTTGGTTGGCTTGAGCATTGTGGTATGATGTGGATTAACAGCTTCAGTAATGGGATGAGAAAGATCACCAGGGAGGCAGCTTCAGCACAAGTATAAATATGGTGCTAATTACAAGCAAACAAAGAAAGTGGAGCTCGGAGTAAGACTTTGATTAGCTAGGATATAGCCTGTCCTGAGAGTAAAGGAAACCCTCTGTATTGCACAGGTTGCTAAATACAGAGTTTCTCCAATAAGGAAAATATCTGTCTCCTATTACCTGAAATTTGTTCCCTTTCAGGAGTTTGTTTATTCAATGAATAAAGCATAGGATAGGAAGATTACCTAGGGTCTTGCCACTCTCATCCTACTTAAATTGTTACGTGCTTCCGTTTGGTTATAATTGTTCTGCATATATGTGTCAATAGTGTATTTTTTATTTCATTTTACTTTATTTTATTTTATTTCAGAATATCACAGGGGTTCACATCTTTGGGTTATGTAATTTTCTTTTGTACATTTTAAGTCAAAGTTGTAAGTGTGCTTTCACCCCAGAAGTGCGCATCCCTCACTTTAAAGGTGAGCATTAAATTGCAATTTCTTTGTGGGTGGAAACATAACTTTTCATGGCTTTCATAGTGGTTCTCTAGGTGGATATTGTATATTTTATCTACAGAGTACTATAATCCTGAACAGCTAAAGTGTGTCCCACTTTTCTATTCTGGTAAATAATAGTTCAGTATTCATCTTTTTAAATTTTATTATTTTATTTATTTTGCAGTTTTTGGCCTGGGGCTGGGTTTGAACCCGCCACCTCTGGCATATGGGTCCGGCACCCTACTCACTGAGCCACAGACGCTGCCCAGTATTCATCTTTTTTAGGGTTGTTTATTTGGGTTAGCTTCCGGCAACTGGAATCACTGCTCAAAATCTTCTCTTCTGAAGTTTATTGCAAGTAAACATATTTTATCAGCTTATAATAACTTCCTGCAATAAACTTGCCCACAATACCCTGTTCATTGGTTTCTCCAAAGCCCAAAATGAACTTTGGAAAGCTGAAAGTCCCTGTTGCCTAAAGGGATTCTGTGTTTTCTGGTGCTTTAAAAGGAGTTTCTAAATGTACCTCATGTAACTTTAACTCCCTGCTTTGGTTTGTGTTTCTGCCATGCCTGAACCCCTTGACTTTACTCCTTGCAAGGCTCTGACTTTGATCCTTAGATGGGTTTCCAGTTGTGACCCTAGTCTTCTCCTGTCTCCCGGTTGGAGTGGATATTAATGTTGATTTGCCACATCCATTCTGTCCTGCCTGTCACTCTTTTGGGAAACTGGGCCTCACACCTCCAGAGCTAGGCCCTGATGAACCTAATCAGCTCTTCACTCACTCACCCTTCCACTGAAACTGCTCTGATCATGGAACCACTGACCTACATTTTGTTAAATCCAGTAGCTCATTTTCAGCCCTCATCTTAACCTCTGAGCAGCATCTGCCAGTTAATTCCTCATTCTTCTTGGATACAGTTTCTTCATTTGGCTTCCGGGACCTCATCAAGTTAGAATCTAATATAGAAAGAAAAAACAAATCAGAAACTATTTTTAGCATTTGACCTGAAGTAATTTAATGCTCAGTTTTGATAACACCATTGACAAAAGAGCTAAAAAAAGCCAAACAGGACACAGGGAGGCAACCCAGAGATTGGCAACAGCAGAAACACAGCCCCAATCTGGGCTGTAGGAACAAAGAGCAGAGGAGCTGGGGTGGCGCTGGGGTGACTCATCAGAAACTTGAACTATGCCTGGCTTGCCTGGCAGAAGCTGTAGCCAGGGAAAAGACACAGACACTCCCCCTGATAACCACCCCAGGGAGGAAGAGAGGGACAGCCCCTGGCATTTCCTTTTCTTCCTCCCTCCAATTACGGGTCACAGTAAACTATTCCCAGCTAGAAACCAGCTAATGCAGGAATCTTGGAAAAGCAGCCTTCGTGGGTGGGGGTGGGCGGGGTGGAATCCACGGCAGTGCAGACCACAGCTGGTGAAGGATGAGGAGTACATGGAGGCGTACGGGGTCAAGTCCGGCGCGCGAGCCTTCTCCACCTCCCACTTTACTAGTAACTCCTTCTCAGTGTTTCTACTGGTTCCTACCCTCCTCTTGGACCTCTTAGCAGCAAGATGCCCAAAGCTCAGTCCTTGATGTATATCTTCTGTTTCGGTTACCCATGGCCGCTTTAACATCATTGCTCTCCCCCTCAACTGTAAATCATTTGTTTTGAACACCCATTTATTGCTATTTCTCATGTTTTTGTCAGTTGCCTGGGTTTAGCTGGACAGTTCTGTCTTGAGATCTATGAAGAAGTTTTAATTGCTGGGAGTACAGGCAGCTGACAGCCCTCTGCTCTCTGTCTTCTTCAGGGAATGCCTCATCTCCTGAGGATCACCTCAGCCAAGGACCCCTATCCTTTCAAGGGTGGCCACACCCAGTGACTGATCAATACTGTAGTAGAAAGCCCAGCCTTACAAAAGATCATCTCATCTTTGGAACGTAGGTCAGCTGAGGCTTTGGATGAGTACCTGTGCTGATAGGTTAACTCCTGTCTCTCCTTCAAAACATAGTTCAGATGTCACCTTGCTAATGCGTCTTATGTTATCCATCTCATTTAAAACTGAAACTATCTCATTCAACTTCTGATACTCCAACTTCTTCTGCCTTTGGTTTTTTTCTTTTTAATCCACACCATTTGTCACCATCCACCTATTGTACAGTCATCTATTTAGTATTTTAATATTTGTCTGTCTCTCCAACATAATGATGTGGGTCTTTGTTTTGTGTATTGCTGTATTTAGAAATGCTTAGGCAGTGGTTCTCAACCTTCCTAATGCTGTGGCCCTTTAATACAATTCCTGTGGGTCAGAAACCACAGGTTGACAACCGCTGGCTTAGAGCAATGGCTGGCACATATTAGGCACTCGATAAATAGTGAATGAATGACTGATTATAACTCATCCCTTTCCCTACATGTATGGCATTCATCTCAGTTAGGATTTAGGATTGTGACCCAGTATAGGTCAATGAGACAGAAAAAGATTCTTCACTGAGTAATGTCACAAGTCCCTCCCTCCTCTGAGAGAATTTCTAAAAAACATGTTCTCATGCATTCTATATGACATGGCATCAGAATATGAAACTCTAGCCATTTTGCCATGAGGATAACCTTCCTCATGAGAAAGCTATCAGTGTGGAAGGCAGAGAGATATAAAAATGAGTCCTTGATGATATTGATTAGTTCATGTACCAAAGGAAATTCTAAAGCTTTTGCTGACCCTGAACATTTTATTTATGATAGGCAATGCATCTGCTTTGTTAGTTAAGCCAATCTGAATTGCATTTTTATTACATACAATCAAGACTCTTCTCTGACTTGCCTTTTCAATGAGATTTTAGTTCCATGATATAGAGATACCTCTAGGGTTATCTAAGATGATCTACCAGTGGTGGCCAACTTATTTTCTTTTCCTGCTGCACATTAGAAGAATAAGGGTTGTCTTGGGACATACAACACAGACACGGACACTAACGAAAGTTGATAGCAAAAAACACACACCAAAAAACCCCTCCAGAAAATGTGTGCGTTACGTATGTGTACACTGTGCACTTCATACAAACCACAGGGAGCCCACAGTCCCATACAACCACTACTGATCTTACATGGACTTGGAAGCTATTGAGAGCTATTATGAGTCTCTTACATGTTCTCAGAGCTGTATTTCTTGGAAAAGTCAATGTTGCTGTCCAGGTCATTATTTTGATATGCTCTAAGAAATATCATGAAATTGTCTCTCTGGGATGATTTTAACCTAAAACACAGAGTATGTTTCAAATCCAAATCTAAGTCAAATCCGTATGTCTGTGAATTCTCTGACTCAAAGAACAGAATGACAGAAACACTGTACTTCCTAATTAACTTACCATATGGCCCAAGAAGGAAAGAAACCATAATTTGGAAGAGGGTTTCTGAATTGTTTCTTGAAGAGCTGAATGTTATAACCTCTTCATTTTATGTTGTTTTACATTTTCCATCTGAAAAACCTAATTCTGGGAAAAAAGCCTGGTATTTCCAAAGGAAAATGATATCTTGACTAGGAATGTAGGTATAGTCTGAGATCAGAAAAGGAACAATGAATCTCCAAGATGGTCATGTGCATACATGAAATATAGATGACAAGATGGAAAATAATCTCAACTTTTCTCCCTGAACCACAGATGGATGCTTGGAATTCCACTGAGTTTGGTTTTCTTACATGCATTCTTTCATTGCCCAATGTCTGCTCCATCAAGCATCAAAGTTAGGGCCGTGGGAGGGGGACCATCTTTCCTACTCTATCTTCAAAGAATAGTGCTATTTGCTTTACCGACCTTTTCAGGAATAGAATTAGGCTGCACAACAAACAAGGCAAGCATACCTTTCTCTGACTGATATTGAGTGTATCTCAGAGTAATACTAATTGAAAAAAATTTTTAAATAGTAAGCTACAAGATTTATTCCTCACTAATCATAAGAAAGAAAAAGAATAAATAGAAATGTGGCACAGTGGAATATCTTGCTATGATAGATAGATGCAAGGCATTTATTTGTTGGCAGGATAGTAAAATTATTTAGGGTATAGACAAGCATTAGATCTAACAAGGTAGGCACTCCAAAAATACTTGTTTAATCAATGAGTGAATGGATTATTTTGATTCAAATCTCAATTTAGTATATATTTGACTTGTATCTAGTTTTAAAATCTCCTCTAGCCTCTATTTTTTTCAGCTAAAAAATGGTGACAAACAGGATTATGTAAGATAATGGGTAAAAGCACTTGGCATTGCACAAGCACAGAGTAAATGCTCAGTAAATAGGATCGACATTTAACTGTTGGATAGCTTTGCAGCTTTCAACAAATTACTGAAAGACGTGAGGAGAGAAGCCACACAAATGGAAGAGTTGGGCGGAGCGATGAGGTTGCTGATACATTCACAGTGATCCAGGCTCTGCTTTGCCTTATTCTTATTTATTTGTAGGTCTGCTAGAGGCATCCAGAAACTCTCCTGCTAGCTGAATATATGAATAGTTCTACATAATACAGAGAACTATATTATTACTCGTAAAGGTAGTCAGAGTGTTTTCCTATTCTGCTCTGAGGACCCTGAGGACTGCATAGAGACCGCTGAAGACTACACGCACCATGGTGCCACCTTGATCACTTGATATATCTGCAATCTGCATAGGATTTTATTTGTTGCTTCTTCCTTCCCCCCATATTTGGAAACATATTGGCATTTACAAATCACAAAAATATTCAGTTATTTATTTAGTCATATATTTTATAGGTGCTGGATATATAACAAATAAACTCACAAAATCTTTTCTTTTCTTTTCTTTTTTTCTTTTTCTTTTTTTTTTTGAGACAGAGCCTCAAGCTGTCACCCTGGATAGAGTGCTGTGGCATCACAGCTCACGGCAACCTCCAATTCTTGGCTCAAGCGAGTCTCTTGCCCCTGCCTCCCAAGTAGCTGGGACTACAGGCGCCCGCCACAACACCTGGCCATTTTTTGGTTGCAGCCGTGTTTGGCGGACCTGGCCTGGATTCGAACTCTCCAGGTCAGGTGTACGTGGCTGGCGCCTTAGCCCGTTGAGCCACAGGTGCCGAGCCACGCTCTAATGAAGTTTACAGTCTCATGGGTGAGAGAGACATTAAAGAAGCAAACACAGAATAAATATATGACTACAAGTGATAAGTGGTATTGAAAATAAGGCCTTTTTGTTTTGAGTTCTTATTACTAATAAATTAGTGATGAAATATTTTGGAGGTAAATGGCATCACCATATAGAGAAAGGACTGGGTGATTAAACAGGAATCCTTTTTACATAAAGAATCACAAATTGCTTACTAGTTTTTTTGCAAGGATCTTATTCATATGCATTTCAACATTTTGAATCTAAGATAGGTAATTTTTTAAAAACACAGAATGAAAATTTCTGCTGTGCACAGCAATGAAAATAGTAAGACAAAGAATTTAAGTCTGTGGAAATGGAATGTCTTTTTTAGTTTTTTAAACTGGGAGCAGCTCTGAGTAGCATTATTGCCCTGTAGGGTACCAACTATAATATGTAGTCTAGTTACGTCTTTGCTTTAAGAAATGTCAATGTTTTTAGATCATATTTTGGTAAGGCAAAAGTCTTTTCTATAGTTTTATCTCTGAGCAATGATGGAGATTATAATTCATAGTCCTGGGAGCAGAGAGCAAGTACCATTCTGGATTTAGTGAGACTTGCTCTAAACCTAAACTTATCAAAGGTCCTCTTTTAAAAAAAACTTCATATTGAAGTATAACAGAATGCAAAAGTGTATAGTTCACAACAAATTAAACACACCTGTGCACTACTTCCCCAAGAAAGAATTAGGACATGTCCACTTCCAATCACTACCCCAGGCTCTCCAAGGTCATTACTACCCTGAAGTACAAGTATAACACACTGTATATTCAGCTCATTATAGGGCATTTAACACGATATACTCCTAGTACTATATGTTATTTTATATTTATAGTATGTATTCATCATATATAAAGGAAACATATAGTATCTAATCCTTCATGTCTGGAATTTTTCTCTCAACATTATTTTTGTGAGATTTGACTATGTTGTGTGCAGAAGAAATTAAATTTTTATTATTATTGCAATGTAGAGTTTTATTGTACAAAAATTGTGCAATTTATTTATCCATTCTACTCTTGATAGACATTTAGGTTATTTCTATCTTGAGGGTATTAAGATTAATGTTGTAATAAACATCCTGGTGAACAGTTTTTAATAACCAAATATGTTTATTTCTATTGGATGTGCATCTAGGGATAAAATTTCTGGGCCAGAGGTTTGTGTATGTTCAATACGAACAGATAAAAGTAAGCAGTTTTCCGAAGTGGTTTTATCCATTTTAATTTTTACTGGCAACATATAAAAATCCCCGTTTGAATTTGAGAATGGTTAATCTTTTCATTTTCACCCTATGGGTAAGAAAAACTGCAGTTTGGTTATGTTTCTTTAGCCAATCAGTCATTCTCTTATCAACTAATTTTATACTCACTCATGATCATTGCACATAAATGTAATTTTATCATAAATTGCTTCATAAAACTACACACTCTAAAGGCCTTGGTATTCAACAATTTCTGGCTTCATTATACTATTGTCCACAAGTAATAGTAATAATAATGATAATAATCATTATAGATGAAATCTGTGAAGACTTACTATATACCAGATATCATTCATTGCTTTTAACATCATTTAACTCATGTATTCCTCATAACACACCCAGGAGATAAGTTCTAGTGTTCTTCTTCTCTTTACAGGGTCTGGAATTGAGACCCAGAGAACGGAATTAACTTGTCCAAAGTCACACAGTCACTGGTGGTACCTGGGTTACATAACAGGCTGTCCAGCTTAGGAGCCAGTGTGTAAGAATACTTTGCATTACTACATACCCAGTGATACAGAATTAGCATCCTCCAGTTGTCTCTAAAGATTCTTGGCGGTTTACATTTTTTTCCTGTTTATTTCTTCCTCATTGGCTGACTTCTGATGAATTTTTATTATCACAGACATCTTTCTGTCTGTCCTTAATCTTGTCCTGTAGGCCAGGATGAACCCAGATGAACCCACAGCATAGTTTCCTTGATTTCCTCAAGGTAGCACAATACATGGAAGATGTATCACATTAATTCAAGGGAGATATGTCCCATCACAGCAAAGCCAATGACATAAAAATTAATAAAAGGTTTTCCTGTTCCCCAAGTCCTACTGTCAGCCAACATTTGAGCAATTGTCACTGGCTGGTGTTTGCGATACTTTACAAGTGTTGCAATTGTCACTGGCTGGTGTTTGTGATACTTTTCAAGTGTTTCCTGTAAGAGATAAAGTAGGAAAGTTGTGCTTTTGACACCAGAGATGGCTGGTGACTCTGCAAGGCCTCTCAGGTACTATTTTCCTCCATTTCATCCTCTCTTTAGTATTTTCCTTTCATATCTCCAAACTATATATTCAACCCCAATATTTGCATTTAAAAGCCTCTTCACCATTCCTAGATTACTCCAGAAAACTTACAAATTCTTATTATTTTATTACGTAGATCTATTTAGTTTTTTTTCCAATTTTTTTTTGGCCTTTCAGTTTATCTCCTGGGGCTTCTATTTTCTCAATCAAATGGATGATTGTGGTGTTTTGCTAATATTATAGTCTTTTAGTAGCTGGATAAAATTCTTAGCCACGACCTTCTTCACATTAGCCCTTTTTCAAATGGAAGAAAACTTGTATACTTTAAGTGAAAGTAGCTGCCCCAAAGAACAAACAACAAAATGCACAGTGGCTCAAATACAAGAGAAGTTTGTCTCCTTTCCATATAAAAATTCAAAGTAGGTGTCTCCAATTAACGGGCCATTCTCCTGCACAGGGTAATATAAATGCCCAGGCTCCTTTCATTCTGACCTTCTGCTACCTTTACCATACAGCTACTAAGTTTGCTGTGTTTGTTTAGCGTCAAGTCGGGGGAAGTAGAAAGCTCGTGGAAGATGACAATGGGGAGATTTTCATTAGCTAACCAGACCTGAGTACAAGGCAGGCTGGGCAACATTCTGGCTACACTGTAGGGCCAGAAAGAAGAAGAAATGGGTCCAGTTAGTGGCAAGCAGTCTCTGCCTCTGATCAGTACAAAATTCTCTTCTCTCCTGCTATAAATTAGGCCCTCTCTCTCTCCCCTCCTACGCCAAATTGACAGAAACAAACATAGCTTCTGTTATTTATAATATATTAGCAAACCTCTCCAATTGAACACAGAATGGGGAATGTGTACAGGAAGTAGGCATTGAGTGGTTTCAGTTGGGACAAGGAAAGGAGGAGGAGAAAGAGGCCAAAGTTCATATGGACCAGAAAAATTTAAACAAGTGAAAAAGAAAAGCAGTCCACCTGTATCCTTGGTCCCAAGGTATTATTTTACCTTAATAACAGCTTCTGTTTATAAATCTTTTATGTTCAAACCACTCAGCAAAGAATTGATACTTTGCAAGTGTTTCCTGTAAGAGATGAAGTAGGAAAGAAGTGCTTTTGACAAATGGGGGACATGGGAATTTCAAAGAGGTTGAGGTCATGATATAAAGGAACTCTGGAAAAGACTCTGAACTTCCCTGTTCTTTTTCTGTAATCACTGTGATCACTATGCACCATCCTGTGTGCGTGTGCACATGCTTGCTCCCCAATCTCCCTCTTTCCCCTCTATGTTGCTCAGCCCCACCTTCATGGTCTTTGCCGAGATAGCTGGCTAGACCAGCCAAAGAGAGGTTTATGAGATAGAACTGAGATTTTCCCATATGACTTCAAAACTATTTTTTTTTGGAGCATGCCAGATAACTGGCAAATTGTGTTCTCATTAAACTATTCTTTTTGTCTTCAAGAAGTTGAAAAATTTGTCAGTCCTTTTCATTCCTACTTTTACTCTCAGGCAGTGAGCTCTGCGGTTTATGGGTATGCTAGGATGTATCTACAGATATTTGCTCTTCCTCAGATTATTAGAGACAGAGGCAACAAGTAGTGGAAAATACAGAGTGAAATGTTTTTGACAGTTAGATAGTGGGATTTTACCTTCACTCAACTTGTTACCTATTTACAAGGGAGAACAAAGCTATGGTTTGAAGATTTTAGACTACGTGTTGGTAAGAAAAAACATTCCAAGGTAATTAATAGAATATGGACAGGTATTCCTTCACCCATGCACAATCCTACCTGGGAAATACATAGTATATCCCCATATTAAATAGAAAATGGAGATCAGTGAGTGGTGTCTGGGTGATAAAGAGAGAATAATCACTTTGGAATTAAAGTTCTCTCTGCTGATAGCTAAATACTGGTTTAAAAGGAAAAGACCTGATTGATGTCAGTGCTGTAGTTAGAACCCGGGCTCTGACACCTTACACCAATGTGAATTTGGACAAGTTACCTAACCTCTTTGTGCCTTACTTTTCTCATCTGTGAAATGGATTTGATAATAACAATTACCCCTTGGGTTATTTGGAGGATTAAATGAGTTACTAAACATAAAATTCCTCGTGCAGTAATCTGGCACAAAGGGGAAAAGTGACATCCTAGACTCATCTAAATTCTTTTCTTCCTGTCCAACAACCACATACACAAACATAATACACATGTATGTGCACTATATTGTGTACTATATTACAATCCAGACATGGTAGTTTGGTGTGTCACTTCCCAAGCATTTATTTCTGTATGCGTAAATACATACATATACATCCGTATACTACCTAGTCTTGCTTTTCTATTTAATACAAAGTAAAATGAGATGAAATTAATAATCCTGTTCTACAATTTGATTTTTCTTCTCATTTAGTGTTTCTTGGCCTTTATTCTAGGTCTACCATATTTTAAAATATTTGCTTAGGATTCCAGTGTATGAATGTGCCATTCACTTAACCAATTTTCTACTGAAGGATATGTGAGTTCTTTAAAAATTTTCACCTTACCACGCATACCACACATAAGAGTGTTTGAATTATATCTCCAAAAAAATCCTAATTAGGATTTTATACACCCTTGAAATAGTCAAGAAAGTGTAATGGAACAAACAAGAGCCACAGGTTTCAGTCTTTGCAAAGGTCCTTCGTCATCATTGTGAACACCAAAGGTGTTCAAGCTGGGACTCTGAGACTCCCTGGCTTGGCCAAGTTAATGAAATGAGACGCAAACCCAACCCCTACCTTTCAGTACAATAAGAATCAGGGTAGGGGAATATTGGTAAAGGCACTAGGTTTGGAAAGAATAGATTTTAATTTGGAAACAGGGTGGAGCATGGGGCAGAGACGATATGTGACTCAGCCAGGGCCACACAGTTAAAAAGTGATAGAATATGACTGCCCCTTCCCAACCTAGAGCTCTCCTGATGATTCCCACAGTTTTATCTGCTAGGGGGACAAAAATCCATCTGGAACCCTACTGCTGTAATGTTGACTCAGGCTGTTGGAAACTCTGCTCCATTATCTCTAGTTTTCCTTTCTGGAAAGTGAAACTTAGCCCTGTGATTGATGGGCTAAGTTTCTATCCTGCTTGGCAGCAAAAAGAGAAGCACCTGTGGGCAATGTTTAGAGCGTTTGCTGTGACATTTATCTAAATATAGCCTCCTTATTGGTCTGCCAGGTTTCCTGGACTTTCCGCATTAGGGTTTAATCTTTTAAGTAGCAGAGACTTTTTACATTAAATGTGTTTAGTCATAGAAATATTCATTAGGTCTATTAAAAAAGAACAAATACAAACAATATAACCTAATCATATGTACCTTTATATTAATCTGTAAAATATATATATATATATATAGATGTATAGTATATTAGTCTTCAGGTAGCAGGATGAGAAAGACATAACAGAGGATAGTTTTCATTTTGATGGGCAGGAAAATAATGATTTGAGTTCTGGAACTGAATGTTGTGGGTAGCCAAGATCATTATTTGCCCACGTAAAGTGATCATCAAATGGCAAAGGAAAAGAGGTTCCTTTTATATATAACAACTGTATTGAGATACAATTCAAATAAATACCCTGTGCCACCCATTGAAAGTATAAGATTCAATTGTTTTAAGCCTATTCATGGAGTTGCGTAACCATCAATACTGTATGGGAGAAAAAAATTATTTTCCTTTCCCATGCTAGGTTCATGGCTCAGACTCCTGTAAAAAAGGGCAGATTAACAAGAGAAAAGCAAATGAATTTACTTAATGAGAGTTTTGTGTGATATGGGAGGCTTCAGGTATAAAGACCCAAAGAAAAGAGGAAACCTGGGTATGTCTGTGCCTTTGTTTTATGAAGCGTGGACAATCGTGGAGAAGTATGATTGGACAAAGGGCGTATGATCTAATGGTAAGAAGCTGCAAGGAATCTAGCAAAGCCTGTTTGTTCAGATGTTCAGATTCTTCCCTGTCCCTGTGTCTTCAGAGAGAAGAAGGATCTGATGACTTGCTTCAGAAAAGAAAGAAGGGAGAAGGGGAGAGGGTCACTTTCCTGCTCCTGGAGTTTTCTCAAATGCCAAGGGGCCATATTTTGGGGATAGCATGCCCTGAAATTAATGCCTCACCACAATTAATTTTAGAATGTTTTTGTTATTTCCAAAGAAACTTCATATCCATTAGCAATTATTTATTTTCTCTGAATCCCTCCAGCTTCAGGCAATTACTGATCTACTTTGTAATTAGATAATTACAATTGCTATAATATCTGTAATTTCTATAGATTTGCAGCAAGTGAAGTACCATTTTTTCCCCTCTCCCTTTTTTATCATTTTAAGTATACAGTCCACATCATTACACAACCACCATCATAATCCACCTCCAGACCTTTTTTCATCGTTCAAAACTGAAACTCCATACCCATCGCGTAATAACTTCTCCTCATCCATCCCCTAACCCCTGGCAACAACCGTTCTACTTCTGTCTCCATGAATTTGACTACTGGAAATACCTCACATAAGTGAAACGTACAGCATTTGTGCTTTTGTGACTGGTTTATTTCCCTTAGCATAAAGTATGTGAGCTTCATCCATGTAGCGTGTTTCAGAATTTCCTTTCTCCTTAAGGCCAAATAATATTCCATTGTAGGCATATACCAAATTTGGTTTACCCATTCATCTGTCAATAGGCATTGGGGTAATTTTTGCAAATGTAAATAATACTGCTATAAACATCAATGTACAAATATCATTTGAAACCCTGCTTTCAACTATTTTGGATATATACCCAGAAGACAAATTGCTGACTCCATGTTTAATTTCTTAAAGAACCACCATATTGTTTCCACAGTCACTGTGTGAGTCTATATTCCTACTATCAATGCACCGGGGTTTCAATTTCTGCTCATCCTCACTAACAATTGTTATTTTCTGTTTTTTTTTTGATACATTATAGCCATTTTAATGGGTGTAAAGTGGTATTAAATTGTGGTATTGGTTTGCATTTCCCCAATGATTAGGGAGGTTAAACATTTTTCTTCTGAATATCTTCCTTGGAAGTTATCTTCTTTGAATATCTTCCTTGGAGAAATGTCTGTTCAAGTTATTTGCACATTTTCTGTTGGGGCTTTTGTTTGTTTGTTTTGGCATTGCTGAGTTGTAGGAGTTCTCCAGGTGTTCTGGATAGTAATCTTCTTACATGTGTCATTTACAAATATTTTCTTCCATTCCATGGGTTGCCTTTTTACTCTTTTGATACAATCCTTTGATATTTTAAAGTTTGCTGTAATCCAATTTATCTATTTTTTCTTTTGTTGCTTATACTTTTGGTGCCATATCCAGGAAATCATTGCCAAATCCAATGCTATATTTTTTTTCTCTGTTTTCTTCCTAAGAGTTTTATTTTATTTTCCTTCAATTTTTTTTCTTTTTTTAAAAACAGGTTCTGTTCCATCCCCCAGTCTAGAGTACAGTGGCCCAGATCTAGTTCATCTGAGGAGGCCCTGCCACCTCGACTCCTTGGCTCAAGCAGTGCCTCCCACTCTTAGCCTTCCAAGAAGCTGGGACTATGAGTGTGTGAAACAACACCTGGCTAAATTTTCCGTTTTTACTATAGAGATGGAGTCTCACTATGTTTCCCAGGCTGACGTCAAACTCCTGACCTCAAGGGATCCTCCCACCTCAGCCTCCTCAAGTACTGGGAATGTAGCCATGAGCCAACTCATCCAGCCTAAAAGTTTTATAGTTTGTCTTACATTTAGGTCTTTGGTCTATTTTTAGTAAATTTTTGTATGAAGTATAAGATACAGATTCAATTTCAATCTTTGGCATGGAGATATCTAGTTTTCCCAATACCATTTGTTGAAAACAAAGGAGATTCTTAAAGAAAAGCTTAATGTCTTATTGTGAGTTCCTTTGAAGCAGAACCTATGACAAGACCTTACTTCCACAGTTTATTTGGGAGGTGAATCAGGAAGCAGAAGTTAGAAACACTGAGAGGAACATCAGGGGGAGCTATAGAAATCCAGTATAAAGGTCATTGTGAAGGTCATTGCCATAAATAATAAGGGTTTAATTCTGCCAGAATATCTAAAAACTAGCTACAATGTCCCCAAAGTGGCCCAACTAAAGACCAGAAAATGAAGCTTGTATCCTTAGTTTCTGTCTCCACAGGTTAAGCATTACCCTTGGAGGGGTGTTCGCAATCTAGCACCTCCACAGGGTGTGTACGCACGCATGTGTGGGTGCAATGCCTTCAGAGAAAGCTCTTCTGTGTGGCAACTACCTGGAGACCCTGCCATGGATGCTTCACAAAGACCTGTCCTCAGCAGCTCACAAGTGAGATGTGGGCTGAAGAATGTGATGGGTGCCACTGACAGTGTTTGCTATAGTTAGAAACCAAAAAATAAATTTTGCCTGCTTTAACATTTAGTAGAGGGCCAGCTGCAGGACCAGGCCTATGCCTGTGGGTGACTGCAAGGGTAAGAAAGAAAATATTTGTATTCTTTTGCTGAGTACCTCTGATATATTAAGGTATGTGTGGCAGGTTATAAAAATGGATCAGACATTCCTTAAGAGGCTATACAGCTATACAACTCAGTCCTCTCAATGTAGGGAAGTGATCGATACTGCACTGGACATATGCATTGGAGGGAGTAATGGGCAATAAAGGCTTCACCAGAAAGGACATCTGTAAACTGGATATTGATAAATGGGGCTTATTCATTCATTATTTCAAAAAGCATATTTATCGATTGCCTTTGGTGTATCAGGCCTTTATCTAGGTGCTAGGGATTCTGTGGTGAACAAATTGGAAATGGTCACTGCCCTACCATAATGGAGACTCAGATAATCAAGTTATCAAATAAATGAGCAAGATAACAAAGAAACACAATTGTACAATTTGATAGTATGTTGAAGTAGAGCAGGGGTGACTGTAGAGTGGAAAAAAAATTTGAGCTGAGGCCTGAATGACAGTGAGAAGGCATTGACCCCATAAAATCAGAGGAAACCATTCTAGGAAGGATAAGAGAGAATGAAGTCCAGCGGGAGGGAAGGGCTGTGCCTGTTTACAGGATTTGTGTTTGAAAAGGATCATTCTCACTGCTGTGTTGAAACAGACCATGCAGGGCAGGGAGCGAAGCCCTGAGCCTGGTTCAGAGCCTTCACAGATAACATCTAGGTTGGCCCTGGGGGTGGTTTGGTCCAGGCTGGTGGCAGTAGAGAGAGAAAGGAGGATAAGGCTGGGATTCCACGTTGCACATGAACTCAAAGTTGCTTTGGCTATGCTGAGAAGATAGCTGGGGGCGTAGACACAGGCACCAAAGTCAGACAAGACTCTTATAAGAAAACGTAGCCTTTTTTTCCCTGAATGAAACTTAAGTGGGCATTGACAAATAATGGTGGAGAACTGGCTTTGAAAGAAATCAAGTGAACTTTGAACAGCACAAAACAATCAGGCTTAATTCTGTAGGCAATAGTGAGTAGTTGAAGGTTTTCTTTAAGCACAGGGGTGACCAAGCTGTGTTCTTAGTCCTTGTCATCACTGGGTCAAAGAGTACATAGATTTATATTTTTATCTTTATTTTTTTTTTTTTGGTGGGGAGTCGCTTATTATATTTCTCACTAGGACAGATCCTAGACTTTACGTTCTATCCTAGCACCTATAAAACTGTACAGGAAATGACTTCATTGTTCCACTTCATTCTGGCTTAACGGTTTCTTAGCATCTTGTCCGATTTTTGATTCTTTTAAGAAAATAATTTTATCATTTTATCCAGCATTTTTAGTCTTCATTGTAAGGCATATCAAGATATCTATCCCCCAAATTCTGTCATCTTTTAAAAATGAATGATTCCAGGCATCAAATTACTGTTATTAGATTACCTTAGGTATAACAGAATGGTGTAAATTTTACTTTAAAATATTTATAATATGCTTAAGACTGCATTCCTTTAAGCCATTTAACCTGAAAAATTTTAGATATAAACTTAAAAATACCTGTATTTAAGTAATTGTAAAAAAAAAAAAAATTGGCTGGGTATAGTGGCTTATACCCACATTCCCAGTTCTCTGAGAAGTGAGATGGGAGGGTCCCTTGACCAGCTCGAGAGGGCGAACTTGAGAATAGACTAAGCAACATAGACTCTGTCTCCACAAAAAATATAAAAATTTTCTGGGCATGTTGGTAAACACAGTTCCAGCTACCTGAGAGGCTGGGGTAGGAGGATAGCTTGAGCCTGAGAGTTTGAGGTTGTGGTGAGCTGTAATAAAGCCATTGAACTTTTTAGCTCAAGCAACAGAAGAAGACCCTGTCTCAAAAAAAATAAATGAATAAAACTAAAAAGAAAGAAGAAAAAAGAAAATTTTTAGGTAGTAAACAAGCAAAAAATGGGAAGACCACTAATGTAGAGAAATGGTTATATGATCCTGTAACAAATCATACAAACTCATCTAGTCTCATGGCTTTAAGTGTTATCTATATAATGGTGATTGGCAAATTTGTATATCGCACCTATTATTCTAGTCTCTGAAGATATTCTCTGAAGCTCATATCCAACTATTCTCTGAAGCTCAGTATCCAATTGGATGCTTTAATTTATTATGCCTAGAACAGAATTCTTAAACTCCATCCCCTTCCTACACTCACACAAAGACAAAATGCTTCTCCCAGTCTTCTCTAAGTAAATGCTACCTTTATTCACCCAGTTGCTCAGAGCAAAGACCTCTGAGTTAATTATCCTGGTCTCTCTCCTCTCTCTCTCATACATAGATTTAACAATAAGGAAAACAATAACAACAACTCTGTGTGTGTGTGTAAATGAATGTTTAAGCAGAGTGAGAGTAATTTGAACAGCAAAGCCATCAGACTTGCTCTTCGGAAGTTAATTTACTTCTCTGTTTTTTGGCGTTGCTATGGGGACGCTGAAAAGCTAGCCAGGAGGACAGAGAACAGCCCACTGTCTCTGAATTTAATAATCTGATCTTATGTAAGACATCAAGGAAGAATGCAATAACTCGGGCCCTGTGCTGCAAGCATTAAAAGAAAACAGATGAGGCTGAGCTCACTTTCTTCCCACCCACACCAGACCCCTGCTTGGGTAGAAAGTTTCAGGCCCAGCTGGCCTGGCATTACCCAGGCTGACATTTGGAGGAACTCACTCTGCATTTTGCTTCTTCTCTCTGTTTTGCTCCCTTAAACCAGAATATTGCAAACAGCCCGCAAAGTGAAATAAAACCCAAGCAAATAGAGAAGGAATTCTGTCTATAAAAGGGGCTTTGCAAAGGGAAGTTAGTTTCATTGGTGGATGCAAACTGCTCCTGGAGTATCTGTGGATACGGTCCTGAGCATGGGTTTTGGAGAAGCTGCAGATTTTTATTTTGATTTGAATAGGAACAAACACAGGAAGTCAGGGTTTGGAAGCTAGTGGTCAAGGTATTTTCCCCCTAATTAGAAACACATTCTTTCTGTTGTTGTTCAGAATAAAATCATTGAATTTTTCACTTTTCTCAGTGTCAAACTAAGGTTGTGGTTTCTAACTGGATTTTTTAATGTGACCAGTGAAAAGCAAAAAGAGACCTTTCGTTATTCTGCATTCTAAAGTGTGGGAATCCTAGATTTTAAATGCTATCCTCATTCATTATCATAAATTTGGAATATCTTCTATGTGCCAGATACTTAAGAGGTGCTAAGAATGATAAGTATGTGATCCCCTTTCTAACTATCACACGGATACTAGTAATGATAGCCAGTGTTTTTTAATCTTTGTTATATGCAACCCATTGTGATTAAATCTGTTACATGCATTGCCCCCACTTAAACCTCCCAGCAATCAGTGAAAGTATTAACACTGTCCTAATCTTATAAATAGGTTGTAGCTTTACTGTCTGGCATGGAAGCTGACTGAATTCTATGGTGTTAGGTGTGGCATGATTTGACGAGTAACAAGAAAGGCCATTGGCATTCAGAAATAGCCGAGACTAGTTTGTTCCATAGAATTAGCGGTGAGATAAGAATTAAGTAAGAATTAAGCCACTTTTAGTCCTTAACACCTTTGACCAAATATCTCTATAAAATTATTCCCAGTGGCTTGGTGCCTGTGGTTCAACGGGCTACGGCGCCAGCCACGTACACCAGAGCTGGCGGGTTCGAATCCAGCCTGGGCCTGCCAAACAACAATGGCGGCTGCAACCAAAAAATGGCCGGGTGTTGTGGCGGGCGCCTGTAGTCCCAGCTACTTGGGAGGCAGAGGCAGGAGACCCGCTTGAGCCCAGGAATTGGAGGTTGTCATGAGCTGTGATGCCACGGCACTCTATCCAGGGTGACAGCTTAAGGCTCTGTCTCAAAAAAAAAAAAAAAAAAATTATTCCCAGTGTGGCAAGGAGCTGAGAACATTTCTCCATGGGAATCAAACAGGCGTCTTTATCTTCATGCTTTGCTTATGTATAGCTTCATCTCAACAACTGCCAGGAGAGTTTGCACTGGCTGAGTCTTATTTCATCAGTTCTCTACTTTGCTGTGATTGCGCTCACTTAGGACTCATTAGGGTATTGCCAAGATCTTTGCTGATATTGATTTACTTTGATGTGCACGGTTGTCTTTTCCCCAAACACCAGAGGCAAAGTAAGTAAAATTTAACTTCATATCCTTGACCACTCTGTATTTAAAAACGAGAGAGTTAGAACTCCCCTCCTCCAGGCCGCAGTGACCTCATAAGGTCACAGTATCCACTTCCTCCAGTTCACAGTGACCTCACAAGGTCACAACATGCACAGCACATAATAAAACCAGATTCTGAATTGATATGACACATATACACTTAAAATTTGAAGAAACTATACTGGGAATCAAAGGCTAAAAAATTTCCTCAAATATAACAATATTTTTAAAGATAACCTGAACAAACACGTTCACATTTACCATCTGCTCTAGGTAAATTTTGCAACAGTCAGGAAAACTGCTAATTATAACAATAACACTTCCATTTGACCATCCTCTTTTACAAGTTAGCACAAAGGTCCTAAAAGTGAACATCTTTCTAATTAGGCACATGGCAGGAAGTAGATTGCCCAAGTGTAACAGGAGTGGAGAGGAATGTATCAATTGTTTAAAAGTGCTCATTTTAAAGTTCAAGAGCAAGACATTGGGGAGTTACTAAGCAATTTGGGAAATAACTAGATATAAGTTATATTTGTTGAAGAAATCCTAGGTAATGTCCATTGGCTTAGTTTAGAGCAAATATGGCACAGTCATTTTCTTCAGGAGTGTTTATAAGTCTCAGCTTAAATAGCGCATGTATCTCTGACAGAGTATTTCCCAACACTTTAGGCTACGTTCCTTGGTATATCTACATTCCCACCCGATAACTTTGATTCATAACATTTATCACAAATTTAATTTAAACAAATATTTGTATAATAATTTATCTAATGAGTGCCTTTGTCCATGATATGCTTTCTTTTTCCTTTCGGGAGGAAGCCAAATGTTTAACTCAATGCTGGATGTGTATGAGGAGTTCAATTAGTTTTTGCTGAACAAATCAAAGTACGGGAAAGTAATTTATCTAAAATGATAAACCAAAAAAAGTAAAAAGAGTAACTTCATCGGAACTGCCCTTAGATGAGTTGTTCCCAAAAAGTTGATATTAAAAAAAAAATCCCTTTATGATAGTGGCTGTACTTTTCATTACTGCTCATTGAGAAACCATGTAATGATTTACAAGTCTCTGTGGATTCGGTAATGCATTTATCAGACTTTACATTTTGTTATGAAAATCTACATACGCTTGTAAAATAACAAGGAGTTTTGTATGTGACACGTGATCATTCCTCCTGCAGACAATATCAAAGATAAACACACACCCTTGGTTTTCTGCTACACAGCTCCTTGGATACCAGGTGACTGTCATTCATAGTCTAGAAACTACTGAGTTAAATAATACCCCAAATTGCACCCTAGTCTAAAGTTCTGAGTTTTATACATTCAATATTTGGCAACAAGTTTAATAAGAAGAACTAATAGGGTTCTCTCTCAATTTCTTTTGGCTGAGGGTTACTCATTATAAAAAGGGGGGGCAGGTGGAGTAGCTCATCCTGGAACCCCAGCACTTTGGGAGGCCAAGGTGGGAGGATTGATTCAGGTCAGGAGTTTGAGATCAGTTCCCACCCCCTTAAAAAATTAAAAAATTAGACAGGTGTAGTGGCACATTAGAGTCATCCCAGCTACTCGGGAGGCTGAGGCACGAGGATTGCTTGAGCCCGGGAATTCCAGGTTGCAGTGAGCTATGATAGATTGCATCAGCCTGGGTGTCAGAATGAGAGCCTGTCTCTAAAAAGAAAATAAATAAAGAGCTGATACTTAATAATTAGCACAAAATAGCACAAAACGCTTTTCAAATCTCATCTCAAGCAATGTTTTCAAGGCTCCAGAAGTCAGGAGCGCAATGCTACTGGGGCTTCTTTAGGGTAGGTAGCACGAGGCTCTTGCAAGGGGGGAGTAGAAGTAAGGGAATAACTAACCTTGCCTCTGCCTCTGTTTCTTCCTGCTATCTAATCGCTTATCGTCACTTCTTGTTGTCCTAACCCAACAGACGCCAAAGGGCAAGGGAGCCTGGATGACACCATCCAAAATCACCCGTCTCAAGACTAGCTCAGAGAAGGGCACAGGATGGATCTAGAGGGGCACGTGTTGAATAACCAACACCATAAGGAAACACTTAACATTTGTGCACTTGACAGTTTGTGAAATCAGTCATTACGTCCCCAAAGCTAAGGACTGGGAAGCTGCCAATGGGGTGAAATGGAAGGGCAGAACAGCTAGTAAGAAGTAGAACTAGACCTTTCCTTAAACCATCTGTCCCACCTGTGGGACACCGTGTGTACTTCCCACCTTTTCCCACCTGCTCCAAACAGGAGATATCCCTGTAACTAGAGATGCTCTGACAATATGGATAATTTGTGTTCTGTTTCTTTGATGCTTATTTGGGGATTTAGCCTCTGTTTATAAAATATGATCTCTCGCTGTCTATAGTATTTTGTTGCTGTTGTTAAAATGCCCAGAATCTTTCAGACCCTTGGCGTGGATGAGTTATGGCCAACATGACTGCCTGATTATCTTCACTGTGAGGGAGGAGAGTCAGCCATGTAAATTTGTGGAGCACTGCCCCCTGGGGGCCTGAAGAATGAGCCCTTTCCTGGCAGTGATAGAGTGACTGCAGGAGGCCCACTTGTTAGAGCTCTTGGGAGCCCTCCACCCTGGTTCCATTGGTAACTGGGAAATCCTCAGTGGCGACATTCTACTGGAATCTTTCAGCCAAATTCTCAGATTTTTTTTTTTCTTTTTTTGTGGCCGGGATTGAACCCGCCACCCTCGATATATGGGGCCGGCACCCCACCAACTGAGCCACAGGCATTGCTCAATTCTCAGATTTTCTGTGCATTACGTTCTCTACCCCTTATCAAGCCAGATTCAGCAAAGATCGTTTTAGAAAACTAACTTCAAAAAATGAACAGGTGACAGGTATTTCTTAAAGAAAAGTAAAAAATCAAAAGGAAACAAAACAAAAGCATAAATTAGGAAAAAGTAAGAACGTAACAAAATTGCCCATCCTCCAGTCACCTAAATTCTTCCAGCCTTTATTTTCCACATGGATATACATGCCTGTCATGTTAATGTACAACTTATTTTAAAATGCAATTATTCTGTGCCCACGGTTTTCTGGCTTGCTTTTTCCCCTTATGCTATCTTAGCGGCATAGATTTTATAAATACATACGGAACCCTTCTCAGCTGTTTCATAGCCAGAGCAAGCCTGTAGCTGGTGGTGAATGCCCTCTAGCTGGGGAAGAGGGAGGCCAGCTTCCAACGCTGAGATGTGAAAAGGAAAGGCCCGGGGTCATGTTAAAACGGAAGGTTCTGGCTTGAGAGGGTTGGGGTAGGACTTGAGATGCTCCCTAGGGTTGCCAATGCTCCTGGTCTATAGAATACACTTTCAGAAACACACAGGTGGCAGGGGCGGTGGAAAGAGCTCCAATCCAGGAGGGAAAAGCACGCTTTCAAATTTCGGTGACAAGATTTGAGATAAGTTTCTAAACCTCTCAACCTTAGTTCTCATATCCTAAACATTTGAAAATACTAAGCACAAAATATGGTTTTATTAAAGGGTAGGTGAGCTGAAACAGAGTCATGATAGAAAAGCTCCTTGAGGGGAGAAGAATCCTCTTTTATATTCTATTCTCTCCTCTCACTCCACCGAAATAATTGTGTGATCAGAACAGAGAAAAATGTTCATTGAATGGCTTCTTGTGCTAAAGAAGCCCAATGCACGGAATTTAGAGAGAAAAACAGGTCGAGTTCGTCTTTTCAAAGCATTCTGTAACAAGAAAGAAACTACAACCCCAGTTGACAGGACCCTCTAGCTGTCTTTTTACGGCGGTTTGAAGGCTGATGCATTTATTTCTATCTTTTACAAATATAAACCTCTCAAATACATGTCCACACTTAATCTTAGCCAAAAGACTGAGAAGCGGTTCAAATACATATCCCATCTGCATGAAATCCACTTTTCCTATTTCTGTTCTTCTTTTTTTTTTTTTTTCTGTCTTAGTGCCAGACACATTCTCTCTCTCTCTTTCCCAGTCTCCCGTCCATGGCCTCCCCATCTTGCTGGCTTCAACTTCTTTTCCTTCCAAGATACAGAATTCCCCTGTGGACCCCTCCATATCCCCTTCATTAGCAAGTTCTTGGCTCTCCTAGCTTGTGTCTTCCTATGCATTTCCCTGCTAAACAAAAAGACTTCTTTCCAAGGGTCTGATGGGACCTGGTGTTTTTCCTGACATTATCATTTGAATTTTTTTTTTTAACTGGGGTTTAGAAGTAGAGGAGGACAGAATTAGACGTGCATGTTTCTCTTCTCAGCTAGGGAACTTGCTAGCTGCAATCTCACCTAATATCTTCACAAGGACAGATTCTTCATCAGTCAGCTTGGCCTCCCTGTCAGAGGGAGGAGGAGGGAGGGGGAGACACGAGAAAAGGGGCTGGGAGGAAGTCTCACCCCACTGCACGCGGAGCCACCGCCAGCCAGGATGGTCTGTCTTGTTTTGTGAAGGGAGCAGATGCTGGACTGAGCCAGTCTGGTGCTTGCCTGCGTTCCTGGAAATTCTTTGTATGAAAACTGAACACAAAGAAGTAATTTTTAAGGCCTGTTTGATTCCTGACTCCTGTAATTAAATTCTGAAGGCCTCGCACTGAGATCAAAATTTGCCAATTATGTTTTCTTAAAGAACTACCCTGGGTGGGCTCAGCATGGAGATAGATAGTTCCCACTAGGCAAAGAAAAAGAGTGAACTAAAATGCTTCAATTTATTGGCCAAATCAGGCCAAGATAAAATTTCTGAGGCTTACAGGTTCAGATACTTAATGAGGAGAATGCTGTGCTTTACTTGAATTTCTTAGGTGGTTGTACCTAATTTACCCTACTGCAATTTTCTTGTTTGTTCCTCGGGGGCCTAATAGAGTCTCGAGACTCTCTAGCTTCTTAAACGTGAAGGCAGTGAATTGTCTGCAAACCCACAACAGTGCGGGAGGAGAAAGGATAGATGTTGAGACCTGCTCACTTTTTACTCAGATTCCTGGTTTTACATAATAATTGTGTGTGTGTGTGGAGGGATGAGGATAGTGTTAATTTAATTGCACATGAGATTATCCAAATCTGTTTTAGCATAATTTAGATATCCTTTTTTTTTTTTTTTTTAAGACATGCTCTCCCTCTAATACCTGGGCTAGAGGACAGTGGCTTCATCACTGCTCTTTATAAACTCAAACTCCCGCCCTCAGTGACCTGGTCTTCCCAGAGTGCTAGGATTACAAGCATATGCCATCACTCCTGCCTGGCCAAGGTATACTTTTGATATAAATTATAGATAGAGTTCACTTGGGCAGCAGGGAGCTAATGAAACGGTAAGAAGAGATTGGTGTCATTGGGGTAGCTTCCAAGAGGACATTTTAGTTTATTTTGGAGAATAACAAGTTAATTTGGAACCAGATTAAGTAGTTTGGCTTTAAAAACTAAAAGCCTCAGCAAAATGGTTGGATATTAAAAAACACTTAATGAATTGTGCTGGTAATATTCTGCAGTCACCTCGGTGATCAATCTCTACATGGTTATAAATTCTTCTTATCTTGGAAGAAGCTTCTCACCCTACTGATCATACCTTGTGTTTATAAAGTGGCTTCCATTTTTTTTTTTAACGCACTTACTATACTTTGTAGGAAGTCCTGTTTCTCAGGTATAGAGCGTTCCAATCAGCAGGTTTGGTACCACCATCTGGTACCTCCCTTTGGTTACACAGAGAATTGGATAAAGGGAAACGTAACTGGCAACATTAGGGATGTAGGCTTTGCTCCTGGGCTGCAGCACTCCTGTCCAGAGAAGTATGGACCTCAACAACCAGTCTCTATGTGTGGGAACAATGTGCAGAGACCACTTGTTACTGGGCAGGTCTGAGTTCCCTCTGTTGGAGGCCAGAGAGGTGCATTTGTGCCTCTGTGAGCTAGAACGTGAGCCTGCAAGGTGCACCAGGGGCAGGTGTGAATTTTGGTACATGATGAGTAGCAACTACTTTATTGGATTTTAAGAACTATGTGCCCCTGAGTTTTGTGTTTTGGGGGGGGGTTTGATTTAGTTTTTTAGTGTCGCTAAAGCAGGGAGAAGGAGAGTTTAGGCTTTCAGGTGAGAATGGAGATGGGGAGAGAGTGATGTATCAGCCATGGTTCCAGCAGTGGGGATTTTGGCTTCTAGTATAACACAGTCCTCTGGTACAATAACCATTTATGTTCATAAAACTTGTGGTTGCATTTTCTCCACTTTTTTAAGCTAAGGAAACCAAGTCTCCGAGAAGTAATAGTAATTCGATCAAGGGCACATAATGTAAGCAAAGAAGAGGTAGGCTTCAAACCTCTCTCTAATGTCACCAGGAGTCCTGTGCCTCACCTCTGTGAGCCATCCCAAAGCGCATCACCGACCCCACTCCCAACTAGGGAAAGCAGCAGGAAGGGAATGTGCCTAACATCCACTGCTCTGATAATTATTCCTACATAGTTACCAGTCTTTTCTACCCCACATGCATTTATTTATGTATTTATTTAAGATGGGGAAAAGGTTCTGTCTGTTTGCCAACTTGTTTCTTCTCTAGAACTGATAGATCTTGGGATTTCCATTTAAACTTCAATGTGGAGAAATCTGAGCCCAATGAACCATGTCACGGCCACATCAGTGTTTTTTGTTTTTTGTTTTTTTTTTCTCCCTTTTTCTTTTTCTTTTCCTTAGCCAAGTGGAGACTGAATGGCTGGGCTCTTGGCAACCTCATCGTTTCTATTATGTTCTGATCATTATTTAAACAAATGGCATTCACTGGGGTCCAAGTCAGAGGGACAGGACACAGAGAAGGCTTTTTATTAGTCAGCTGGACTTTTCTTCCTTTTTCACAAGTCTTTTGTGTTCCAGGAGGATCCTTCAAATATGGAGCAGCTCACAAAAGAAAGAGATGGACACAGCCTTTGTCTGGGTGGGGACATTCAGTCAGCCCCCTTTGGCCCTCTGCAGATGTCTTGATTCTTTTGGCTACTTTTTATCTGTATTCAAATCAAAAAGTACTGAGGAAACACCCCACACACTGTTAAGGCACTGTGTTGGGAGAAACAGAATTATATGCAGGATTTTCACAAGCTAAATATGATAAAGTATCAAGGACAGACAGACACAAGAAGGTTCTAGAACCTGAACAGCAGAGAAGGAATGGATGTGGAAAGATGCTTCGTCTGCAGACCGAGTGACTCGGTTCTAATAATTATCTAAGTTATACTGAAAAATACCTCAAGTGAGCAAGGCTTAGATCCTTTTTCTGCACCCGAGGATGGTAATTGTAGTTATTTCATACCATTGACTTGTGGATTAAATGAAAAATCGCATGTATTGCACTTATTGGAACATTTTGAGGTTTTATTAAATTTTCAATTTTATACACGTAATTACGTCTGAGGATGTATTTATGGAGGGAGGTTGTCTTGGGTCTTGGAAAGGAGAGAAATTATAGAATGTTTCGGGTCCAAGTTCAGGGAGTCATGAGTTTTTGAAAATAAAAAAAATAAGTCTGTAACTTACCTTTTCTCTGTAGGGTACAAAGCTAGTAAACAACAAAACATAACAAATCGAGCAATCTCAAATAAGCTATCTGGTAATACATGACATTTGAACATAATTTGCTAAACTACAATTCTATGAGCTCATGTTCCAGGATTTTCTTCCTTTATTTTTTAACTCTGTAAAAAAAGATTTCTTTGATCAAATATATTTGAAAAATGCTTCATATTTGGCTTTATAGAGACCATTAGGAAACCTAAGCAGGTTATTTTATATTATAAAAATAACATAATCCAGTGCTAATCAAATAAACTTGAATGTGAAGGATTTTTATGTTGTCATTTTTATTGCTGTTGCTGCTATTTGGAGTGGCATGTAATTATTTTTAGAAGGTGCACATATTCACCCCTGAGGAAGAGCAGACCACGGAACCTGCCTTGGAGACCTCTGCCCTCCAATCACTCCCAAGAATGGAGTTGGCTGTAAACTCCACCCAGCTGTCTGCTGTCAGCTCTAACGTTTGCATATAGGGTGTCTAGTCCATCAAAGAATGCTCTTTGCAATAATTATGCGACTCCAGGCATTGGTCTAAAGTAGTGGCTGTAAAGAGGACCGATTCTGCAGACTTAGTTGCTGAGAAGTTTTAGCTGGTAGAACCAGGCCGATTTATCTCAGGGGGAAATACTTTAACATGAGATTGGGACCTTATAGCAACATTTTGATTGGCTTCCAATTAGCTGAGTTTCCAAGATGTTTTCATCATCAAATTGTTTCTGAAAACTTATATAAAAATTGTACTGACTCGAACTTTCTTTCCTCTCCAAGTATAAAGAATGTACGAAAGGCCATGGCACTGGGTGGAGTGGGGAATGCAGCAGAGTGTGTGCTAGATATTAGAAAAGAAAGCAGGGGAAGGGAGAAAGAGAAGGAGAGAGTGGGGACGTCATGGTCTCTCAGTTTGAGTCTATGTAATAGCAATACACAGATTAAACCTCTTCCTTCTAGTAAACCAGTGCCATATTGCACATATATCTATATAATTCCTGTTTTCTGGAGGGCAGAAAAACCTTACAGATAATTGATAACATTTTCAATTTTCTTTTATGCATTAACAGCTATTTAACTGTAGCCTAAATTTTGCTGTGTCTCAGGCTCTATGAATTACCCGGTATCTTCTAGATTGCTGATACTACATCATGTGAATTTCCTAATACTAAACCATTCTGACCTGAGCCCATTCTCTGTATAAGGCATTGTGCCTTTGGGAAATCTCTTTACCTTTTGTATACCTTAGTTTCCTTCTCTGTAAACAGATTCATGTCTCTGTTTCTGGGTCTTTATGAAACAAATATCACAATGAAGTCATTCTCAAATACTTACCATTATACCGGGCTATGTCCAGAATGTAGTTTTCATGGTTCTGTAGTAAAACGAGAAAAATAAGGTCAGTGGAATGAGTGTTAATCACATTTTATACAGGTAAAAAAGTGGAGATAACGGCCAAGTCCGATGGCTCATCCCTGTAATAAATACTAGCACTTTGGCAGGCTGAGGAGGAAGAATTGCTTGAACCCAACATTTCAAGACCAGCCCTGGCAAAAGCTAGATCCTATCCCTAAAAAAAAAAAAAAAAATTAAAATATTAGCTGAGTGTGATGGCAGGCATCTGTAGTCCCAGCGACTCAGGAGGCTGAGATCGGAGGATTGCTTGAGCTGAGGAATTTGAGGCTACAGTGAGCTTTGAAGATGCCACTGCACAGGCAACAGAGAAGGCCCTTTCTCAAAAACAAAAAAAAAGTAAATTTTTTCTACAATTTTACTTTTAAATTGTCCTTTCAGATTTCCATCTGTTTTCTCCCTTTATTTTAGTAGTATGTGAAACCTCAAAGTTCTAGAACCAGCGAGCTGATGATATAGAACTAGTGGGCCCAGCAGAAATATGGAGTCAGTGTTCTCGTGAATTTTGCTTTCTGTTTGGAGTGTTTCCCTCCTTTATGTTAAGGGTGTCTTGATTTGCAATTGTTTGTCTAGCAGGAGAGAGAGAGAGCTCTTTTGATGTAACTGATTTTTGGACCAGTCCCTGTCAAAAGCAGTGATTATGAATATCTGCCTTATATTTGCCTCTGTTGCCTGTGGGACTAAGCAAGGTGAGTTATCACAAGGGCATCAGGGCTGTGGCCTCATTAGCGCTGAATTGCTGTGGATGGCAACAGCCAGTGAAATTGGGAGAGAGCCGTGGGACTTCTTCATCTAGGTGTCTCTGACCACATCTCAAGGCCAAATGTTCTTCTCTCCTCCTAGTCACTGTTTGGCATTTTCTCTTCTCTCCCCTCTTCATGCTAATTTTTACAGACTCATTCCTGCGTTCATTTGAAGGCCATTTACTAAAGTCCATTGTTTATTAGGTACCACACTGAGTACTTTAAACACTTTATTAAATAAAACCACTTTAACTCACATATCGGTTTAGTGAGGCAGGCATTATTTTCATCTCTAATTTTCACAAATGAGGAAATGAGGCTCGAATGGCTATGTGAGTTGCAAGTGCCATTTATCAAGAGAATTATCTGCCTGGGTTCAAGCCCAAGTGTCTCATACTCCAAAGGTCACAGAATCCACCATGGAAATACAAGTCTTTCAGCAAAGCTGTGAAACCCTGCAGTGGAAATAGTAGCACTGGAAATTTCACTCTGTGGGGCAGCTGGATTCCAGCCTTGGACTAAGTGCGTAGATGGGACTTTGGAAATATGTAGATCTCAGTTGTTGCTGCTGATGTTCTATTATCTCAGTTTGTTTGGAAAACTGAGATAATATTAATAATTGTGCCTAACTTTACAAAAGACATAGTGTATGCAGAGCGTAGTGAGTTTTTGGGAAATGGTGACTGTAATATTTTAATAATGTGCTGTGGGATCTATGAGACTTCGTAGGAGATGAGAAAATAAATATCTACTGTGGAATAAAGCAGGACCTGGGGGAGATGGTTCAGAGTTGGGTGGAAGACTTGAAGCGTTCTAATGAGAGAAGTGACCGTACGTGGGTTCCAATGCAGTGAGGACCCCGAGGCAGAGCCTTAGACACACGGGGTCCTAGTTTGTGCCTGGCTGCCAAGTTCCTAAAGCTCTTCCCCACTCCTGCTGGGGAAGGATGTGACCAAGTGAGGAATGAGGTTCACGCAGCTAAGACCCCCCACAGCAAGTTTGTACCAGAGAGAATCTGAGCTTGGCTCCCAAGGGGAAGGCCTCACCCTGGATGTCTGGTGTGTGCTGAGAACTACAGTCAGTCTTTGATTACCTTGGCTGAAAATTCTTCCTCTTAATGGTCCAGGAACTGAAAGATTAGGGTCTTTCTGGCGGCTGCTGCCATGTTCTGAACCACAAGGTTTGCATTTAGTCTAAGGCTAGAATCCAGTTGCCCCATAGAGAGAAGAAGAAGATTTTTACACGTGTGAGAACCTGAAAGGGGGAAATTGCTACGGCAGGAAATGAAGTCATGGCAGAGCCGTCCTCCAGCTCAGAGGCGGCGGGTGGGGTGGGTCTTAGCCATGATCCCGGTATCGCCAGAGACTAAAGTTCTCTGTTATGATGAACATTTGGGAACCGGCAAAATTTAGGAAGAATGTCATGTTTATTTATCATTTATTTGCATATATTTTCAATGTAGATGAGGCATCTACAGAATTATAACTTCTCCAGAAGATGACTCATTTCTCCTGGCTTTTATATTGGATATGTCTAAGAAGTATAGGAGCAATGGGCTTAAAATGCACATTTATACATATACTCTGTACGAATCGCTTAGGTGATGGTTATTGTATGTCCACCAGCTACACACACACACACACACACACATATATGAAACTTACTTTCAAATAATTATATATCCACAGGATGTTGTAAAGATAATACGGAGAAGTTCCCTGGTACACTTCCCTCAGCTTTCCCTGACGATTACATCTGACTTTAGTACAGTACAATATCAAAACCAGGAAATTGTGGGCTAATCTTACCAGAGTGCGAAGATATCTCAAAGCGGTTTTGATTTGCATTTCTCTGATGATTAAAGATAATGAGCATTTTTTCATGTGTTTGTGGGCCATGGACTTTTCTTCTTCAGAGAAGCTTCTGTTCAAGTCTCTTGCCCACAAAGAAATGAGGTTATTTGTTCTTTTCTTATTGAATAACTTGAGTTCTCTGTGGATTCTAGTTATCATCAAAACTATTAAGAGTATAAATGTTCTACCACAGCAAATAAGTCCGTGAGGTGACGGTTATGTTAATCAGTTTGATGTAAGCATTCTACATTGTGTATCAAATCAGCGCATTGTACTCCAGAAATACACTGAAACCCCCCCCCCCAGGAAATTGACGTTGGTACAAGATGTACAGTTTTATGTCACTTCACTGTATATGTAAATTATTGTAACCACTCCCAATTCAAGCAAGATAGAGAAGTGTTCTGTCACCACAAATATATTCCTCATACCATCTTTTATAGTCACACCCAACCCTTCCCTCCACCTTCCATAACCCCCAGAAGCCACTATTTTTTTTCTCCCTCTTTATAATTTTGACATTTTGAGAATATTGTTATCAGCCACATCATATAGGAGATGATATTTTGAAACTGGCTCTTTTCGCTTAGGGGAATGCCCTTGAGATCCAGCCATGCTGCAAGCATCAGTAGTTCATTGCTTTTTATTGCTGAGGTGTGTCCTGTGGTATGATTGTTCCACCATTTGCTCAAGTACTCACTCCTTGAATAGGCATTTGGTTGTTTCAGATTTTGGAAATTAAAAATAAAGCTGCAGTGAACAATCATGTACAGAATTTGGGCATAAGCTTTCATTTCTCTGGGATAAGTGCCCAAGAGTGTGACTGCTTGGATGCACAGTAAGTGTATTTCCTTTTAAGAAAGTAGGACCACATATTGTATGATTCCATTTATAGAAAAAGTTTTCTTTAAAAAAGTGCCTGGCTCGGAACCGGTAGCATGGTGGTAACAGCGCCAGCCACATTGCACTGAGGCTGGAGGGTTTGAGCCTGACTGGGCCTGCTAAACAGCAATGACAACTGCAACAAGAAAATAGCCAGGTGTTGTGGCAGGCGGCTGTAGTCCTAGCTACTTGGGAGGCTGAGGCAAGAGAATCGCTTAAACGCAAGAATTTGAGGTTGCTGTGAGCTATGATATTACAAGACTCTACTGAGGGAGACATAGTAAGTCTCAAAAAAAAAAGAAAAGAAAAAGAAAAAAGAAAGTGCCTAACTTTTCCAAAGGGCTGCACCATTTTGCATTCCTACCAAAGTATGAGAGATCCTTGCTAGCATTTGATACTGTCCATATTTTTTTTCTTTCTTTTTTTAGAGACAGAGTCTTACTTTGGTAAGAGGGCTGTGGCATCAGAGCTTACAGCAACCTCAAACTCTTGGGTTCAAGTGAACCTCTTACCTCAACCTCCTGAGTAGCTAAGACCTGAGGCCTCTGCCACAGCACCTGGCTATTTTTAGAGGCAGGGTCTCGCTTTTGCTCAGCCTGGTCTTAAACTCCTGAACTCAAGCAATCCACCTGGCTCAGACCCCCAGAGTGTAAGGATTACAGACATGAGCCACCACGCCTGGCCCTATTTTTTATTTTAACGGTTCTAATAGGTATGCAGTGATATTTTAATCATAGTCTTCATTTATATTCCCATCAGCCAGTTTGCCATATTTAAACAGCTTTATTAAAATACCTGTATAATTCACATTTTATACAATCTACACTTAGAAAGTGTATAATTCCGTGACTAAGTATATTCACAGAGTCGGTGCATCCATCATCACCTCATATTAGAATATTTTCATCACCCAAAAAGAAGAACATCTTAGCCAGGCACTATGGCTCACACTCATAACACTAGCACTTTGGGAGCCTAAGGCATGAGGATCACTAGAGGTCAGTTCAAGACCAGCCTGGACAACTGGAAAAGACCTCTGTTTCTATTAAAGAAACAAAAAAGTTATCTGGTTTCTTGGGAGTCTGAGGAAGGAAGATGTCTTGATCCCAGGAGTTTGAGGTCACAGTGAGCTATAGTTGTGCCACTGCACTCCAGCCTGGGCAACAAAGTGAGACCTTGTCTCTGAATTTAAAAAGAATCCTCCTTAGCAGTTAGCCATTAACCTCTGCAACTCCCATCTCATACCAGCCCTAGGCCAATCACTGATTACCCATTCCTATATATTTGCCTATTCTAGAATTTTTATATGAATAGAATCATTCAATATGTGGTCCTTTATGATTTGTTTCTTTCTTTTTTAAATTTTTAATTAAATTAATATGAGGTACCTGTTTTAGATTACATTGTTCTCACTTCTAGGGTAAAGTTCCATTTGTAGAAGAGCCCTCCTCCAGGGGGCATGTTATACAGCCTCACAATAGGCACATTAGGTGAGATCCCCCTCTTGTCTTCCCTCCTTCTGCCATACCTCCTCTCCCCTTCCCCCTCCACCTTCCCTCTACCCCCGAACTGGCCTATAACAGTGTTTCTTTGTTCTTGTGAACATGTAATTATTTATATATTGGTTTTATATTAGTATGGAGTGCACTGGATGTTTATTTTTCCATTCTTGCAATACTTTACTAAGAAGAATGTATTTCAGGCAGCCAGCTTTCTGCAGAGGTTGCCGTCCAGAAGGAGAGTTAAAGGACAGAAACTCAGCAAGAAAGCTGATGGTTTGGATCTGAGCCAAAATAAAAGTATGAAGAGCGCACATCAACCCTGCTAGGGTGACCTGAGACCCCGAGAACACAAACAAAAAGGTACAGAGCACAACACCAAGCGGACGGGAGTCCCCTCCCCCATGAGAGAGGTTTGCAGTATACTCCATACCTCCATACAAACAAGTGAGCAGAATTCGGATGTCCTCCCACTCTACCCCACGGGAGAGACCCTCTAAAAACCAGACCTCCTTCCCCTACTAGGGTGCCACGGTGCTCTCCAGCCAGGCATAAAACTGTATATACTCTCGACTTGCAAGTTGGTGTTCCTGGTGTTCCCCTCCACTCTCACCCCGAGGTCTGGAGGCCTGTTCCCCACAGAGTCCAGATTCTTGGAGATTTTCTCGAGGGGTGTGGATGGGCGCAAACTTGCTGAACTGTGCTGGT
>CAUYON010160222.1:0-16241 GCA_963573935.1 Arctocebus calabarensis | reverse complement strand
GCGCCTGTAGTCCCAGCTACTTGGGAGGCAGAGGCAGGAGACTCGCTTGAGCCCAGGAATTGGAGGTTGCTGTGAGCTGCAATGCCACGGCACTCTATCCAGGGTGACAGCTTGAGGCTCTGTCTCAAAAAAAAAAAAAATTGCAAATTGCCTTATCCCGTCCCAGCTCCAGCAAGTCAGAGAGATCCCTTGGAATCTTTTTAGGCCCTTGCCCTGCAGAGCAATTCAAAAATGGCCTTCAGGCAAAGAGCTGGGGTGATTATTTTCCTCATCAGAGAGGTCATATTTTACACAACCAATAGTCCCAGTATCTGAATACAATTGTTTCATACGTATTGTCCAGTTTTCTAGTTGTTTATGCCAGAAGGGCAAATTCTGTCTCAAATATTCTTTTCACTGCCAGAGCAGAAGTTACTGTTTTTCAGTCTGAGTTTACACATGCTTTATCTAAAACACCTGTTGCTAAAAGAGCTGCTTTCCGTACTGAGTGCTTTGACAGCAATAGAAACTAGTTACAGGAGAACCAAAGTGCACATTCTAGGTGAGGACTGAGAAGGCTTTTAGGAGAAGACACTCAAGTTGAATCTTCAAGTGTCACAGATTTTAGAAGGCCAAATCAGAAAGAACTACTGATTGCTCCCCCAAACCTACAAGTCTTCTCCATCTCAGTTAACAGCGACTCTGTCTTTAGATTTGCTCAGCCTGAAAACCCAAGAGTCATCCTTATCACTTCTCTTTCTTCCCCCATTCAATCCATCAGCAGATCCTGTCCAAGCTATCTGCAAGCTACATCCAGAGTTTAACCATGCTTCGTGGACAGCGTGGTGCCATTTTTGCTTCCTTCTTCTCACTGTGTGACCTTCCAGCCCCCCTTTCCCTTCCTCTCAGGTCCTCACCACCTGCAGATGCTAGTGCCAGGCAGTCGTTCACTACCTGTGGAGGGACTGATGAGGGGGTGACAGGGAAAGACAACTCGCACACTCACTTATTAGCAGTGCAATAACCGATGAGGCTCAGAGAGGCAAGCAATTCACATGCTCAGAAAGTAACAAGGACGCTCAGTGCCTGTAGCTCACTGGTTAGGGTGCTGGCCACATGCACTGGGGCTGGTGGGCTCGAACCTGGCCTGGGCCTGCTAAACAATGACAATAACAACAATAAGAAAAATAGCCAGGCCTTGTGGCTTGTAGTCCCAGCTACTTGGGAGGCTGAAGCAGGAGAATCACCTAAGCCCAAGAGTTGAAGGTTGCTGTGAGCTGTGATGCTAAGGCACTCTACCAAGAGTCATTTTTTTTTTTTTTTTTTTTTTTTTTTGGTAGAGACAGAGTCTCACTCTGTCGCCCTTGTAGAGTGCTGTGGAGTCATAGCTCACAACAACCTCCAACTCCTGGGCTTAGGCGATTCTCTTGCCTCAGCCTCCCAAGTAGCTGGGACTACAGGCGCCTGCCACAGCGCCCGGCTATTTTTCTGTTTTTGCAGTCCGGCCAGGTTTGAACCTGCCACCTTCGGTATATGGGGCCGGTGCCCTACTCAATGAGCCACAGGTGCCGCCCCAAGAGTCATTTTTTACCATGGCAATAAAGAACAAGAAAGTAGGGAAAAAGCAAAAGAGAACATCTTAAGAACAATGTCATATAATCATAAAGGCAGAAAAGACTTTATAAGACTTACAAAAGAACAGCAAGGGGGTGGGGTGCGTCTGAGGAATCCTGGCTCTTGTCAACAGACCCTCTGGAAGGTCAGCCTAAGCTCTGTCCCTGATCATTTACCCGTACCTCTGACCCCACAGAGCTGTGCTTCTTGTACAGCCTGCAGAACTGTAGACCTCTTTTCATTATAAGTTACACAGCCCAGGCCCAAAGAATGAAAATCATTCTTTTACAGCATGATTTGCAACCAGTGCGTCCTGAGAGGATCTTAGGTGTGCTGTGAAAAATTTTAAAGATCATCAATTAAATTGCTTTTGAAAAGAATTCTAAGCGGCTCGGCGCCTGTGGCTCAACAGGCTAAGGTGCCAGCCATGTACCCCTGAGCTGGCGGGTTCGAATCCAGCCCGGGCCCACCAAACAACGACGGCTGCAACCAAAAAATGCCCGGGCGTTGTGGCAGATGCCTGTAGTCCCAGCTACTTGGGAGGCAGAGGCAGGAGACTCGCTTGAGCCCAGGAATTGGAGGTTGCTGTGAGCTGTGATGCCACAGCACTCTATCCAGGGTGACAGCTTGAGGCTCTGTCTCAAAAAAAAAAAAAAGGTTAAATGGCAAAAAGTAAAATACTTAAATTAAATTAAAAAAGTAAAATACTGAATGCAAATGACATAACATAGTGCCATTTGGATATGGATGACATACAGTCATGTGTATGTTAGATGTGTGTTGAGGGCAAGTATGCCATAGAGTTTTTCAGTTTTTACCTCATGTATTCCAGGGTTATTTTAATGATTACTACAGATGTATTATATATTATATAGTGTAATAATATTTGAGAAAAAGAAAAAAGAGAATTTTTGTGAAGAGACACATTAAATTGTTAGTTAGTCCTTAGAGAGAGGACAAAGGGATGAGTGAAAATTTTTACTTTCCACTCTGTAAACTGTTTAAAAAAAAATGCGTGTCATGCAATTTTGGTGAAAGTAAAAATGTTTAAATATAAACAAGTAATCTATAGGAAAATATTTTAAATGAAACGGACCCCAAGTCAACCCTAGCAATTTTTCAAAGTCAAAATAAAATACGATGGCTTCATGGTGTTTTTGTCTGGTACTTTTCCAAGTTTCCTTCTTTTACCACATAATTAGCAATTACTTCAAAAGAATGCCTCACTCTTTCATGGAATATTACTACCTTCCAGGCCTACGGTTCAAGCAGAGTTGGCAGGAGAATTTTAGCTGAGAACCCAGAACTGGCAAGGGCATCACCGGTAGGGTTACTTTTTTCTATTCCCTAATAAATAATTACAGCAGTATGTATTTTGTAACTGATTTCCGAAAAAGATAGTTTTAAAAAAACCAGCACGCACCATATTGTTTATTTTACTGGGATTGTACACAGGTATGAAGTGGGCATGGAAATCAGGTCAGGACATGGAGTAAGAAGTGCGCGATTAGCGAGCGCTGGCATCGCACCCTGCTGGCCACCGCGAGCGCTCAGCTCCCGGCAGCGACGCGGCCCCACCAGGCTGGAGTCCCCGGAAAGCGCTCGGAAATGCAAAGCCCAAACCTTAAAGGTAAAGGTGCACAGACAAAAGCGGCACAGGTCCAACAGAAACAAGCGAACAAAGCCACACTGTATTTACGTCGGGGGCTGAAAACCGGCGGCCCGCCGCAGCACTGCTCCTCCGGGACTGCAGGCCGCCGTCCCCCTGGGCTCACGCCCCCAGCTGCTCCCTCCATTTGACCCCAGGCTCCTTTAGGCGAACTGAGCGGCGCTATTTTAAAGCCACCAAGTCGTGGAACTAAAAAAGGGAGGAGACGGCGTGGGCCTGGGGCGCAGCCTCGGCGCTAGGGCCTCCGCGCCGGCCGCTGCTGCGTGGAGCGGCCCGGGCCGGAAGGACAAAGGACACTTGGCGGGCGAGGCCGCCCAGCAGCGCCGGGCCACTTCGGGGCCGAGGGAGCCGGCTCGGTGGGCGGGGGCCGGCGACCTCCGCCGCGGGGCCCGCCCCGCAGGACAAAGCGGCGGCACCGCCCCGTGGCGCGCGCGGCGCCCGTGCACGTGAGCGCGAGCACGAGGGCGGCGGGCGGTTAGAAATGGCGGTTGGGGCGGCGGAGGGGGCTGGGCCGGAAGCGGGGCCTGCTCGCTGTGCCCGCCCTCGGCCCGCCGGGAATCGGGGAGCCGGGCTGCCGCACGAGCCGTCCTCCTCCTCCTCCACGCTCCCGGCCCTGCTGGCTGGTTGCCGGGTCGGGAAGAAAGCGTGACCTCGTCAAGTGAACAAAGGAGATGGCAGGCGAGGCGCCGGCCGCCCCGGCGAGACCACTGCGGAGCGTTCCAGACGTTCCCTAAGATGGCGGCCGGCGCGCAGGGGCGGGGCGCGCAGGGGCGGGGCGGGGCGGGGCTGGCCGCGCTTCCGCTCGGGCGGCCTGCGCCGGCGGCGGGCGGGGCTGGAGCGCCGACTGGTCCTCATGGCGGCCGCGCCGGAGCCCGGCGAGCCCGGGAAGGGGAAGGTAACCCGGGGCGCGGCGGGGCGGGCGGCGTGTGGGCCCGCAGCCCGCGTCGCCGTGAGGCTCGTGACTGCTGCCAGACCCTCCCCTCGCCCCCGGCATTTTCGTCTAAATGGCCAGGACAAAATCGACTAAAACTGGGGCGGAGGGGCCGTGCACTAATGACTTAACTGCAGGTCTTTAGGAAGCAGATGATACTGAATCCTCTGGCGAGAACAGTTTGCTGGTGAAGGTTAATAGTAAAGGCAGAGTGATTAAAAGCTCCTTGAGGGCGGCGCCTGTGGCTCAGCGAGCAGGGCGCCGACCCCGTATACCGAGGGCTGCGGGTTCAAACCCGGCCCCGGCCGAACTGCATCAAAAATTAGCCAGGCACTGTGGCGGGCGCCTGTAGTCCCAGCTACTCGGGAGGCTGAGGCAAGAGACTCGCTTGAGCCCAGAGCTGGAGGTTGCTGTGAGCTGTGACTGCACAGCACTCCACCGAGTGCGATAGAGTGAGACTCTGTCTCCACAAAAAAAAAAAAAAAAGGTCCTTGAGGAGCTTGCTTTATGTTCTGTTCTTTGCATTTAACATGGACGTAGATGCGGAGGTATGAGAACTTGGAATTTATGACCTGCCTCACCTTGGAGGGTGAGACCAACGGGACGGCATTTTTTACCATTAGTGCCCTTCCCCCGAGCGTCTTGCACAGCGTTGTCCGTAACCAGTAGCCCGCCGGGCTGGTGCTCTCCCCGCTCCCCGTCCACGTGCTCCAACCTATGAACTGGATAGTTTGACCCTCTTGCTCAAAATCCAATCACAGCCGCCTATTTCTTTAAAACCCAGATTTTTTTTTTTGAGGCACAGCCTCAAGCTGTCACCCTGGATAGAGTGCGGTGGCATCATAGCTCACAGCAACCTCCAATTCCTGGGCTCAAGCGAGTCTCTTGCCTCCACCTCCCACATAGCTAGGACTACAGGCACCCGCCACAACGCCCGGCCATGTTTTGGTTGCAGCCATCATTGTTTTTGGCGGGCCTGGGCTGGATTCGAACCCTCCAGCTCAGGTGTACGTGGCTGGCGCCTTAGCCAGTTGAGCCACAGGCGCCGAACCTAAAACCCACATTCTTGGTGTAGTAAAGCTAAACCAGGTTTTCCAGCCTCCCTACAAGGGATGCCTCTGCCTCACCAAAGCCAACTGAGGTGCTTCTTTCCCCTTTCCTGGCATCTTGTACATAGCTATGTCATTACAGCGTTTATCATGTTGGAAGGTAATAATTTATATATCTTGTCTTTTTTCCTGGACTCCTTAAGCGCAGGGAACCCAGCTCACATCCTATCTACAAATGACAGGTGTTCATAGGAGAAAAAGAAAAAAAAATTGTAAATAGTAAACCGTGGAGGTGGTAACACTGGACCCATCACGAGCAAATATTTATTGAAAGCCTACTGTGTGCCAGATGGTTCTTAATCTATGGGGGGTTTTGTTTTAGACAGAAGGTCTCGCTGTATTTGAGTTCCAGGTTCAAGTGATCCTCTTAAGTAGGTGGGACTATAGGCAACTACCACAGCACCCTAATGTCTAGATTTAAGATTATTGTCTACTTGACTTGGAAATTTCGCTCACTTCTTGCTCATCCTTGCTTCACTACAGACATTTCCATCTAAATTTGGCCAACATATCAGATCAGATGGTTAATATGAACAAATATTGCATTATTTCCATATTTAATACCCAAACAAGTTTTGTCAATTATATGCTAATGGTGCCTTTTGTTTTCACTTTCATGCACGGACCATTTGGGATACATGTGGTGTTGAAAAGATGCAGTCTTGTTCAAAACTTGCATATTTCGAGGTGCACCATAAGTACAAACACTACATCCTAGTTCAGCTATGGAATGAACACTTAAAATCTTGTATAGGACTTTTATCCCTTCTGTATCTGATTTATCATCTTTAACAGAAAATAACTGTTGTCTTGTAAGGGTCGTAAGGGTGCCTAATCCACTTGAAGTCAAAAAAACAAACTCAATGAAAGAAAAAAAATGGATCAATATTGACATATTACACGATTGTAGTCAGTAAAATAAAGGATAGGTTCAAGCCCTACAAGAGTACTGTCAGATGGAGGAGGGGGCAAAAATAAAAAAATTAAAAGACCTACAAATAAATTGCTCGTGAAACACTAGTACCTATCAAAGTTCATGAAAGAGATAAAGTTGATATAAGCTATGTCTGATTAACAGCCAATGGCAATGTCAGAAAAGGAAGTGTGCAGTTATTAAAAAGACTTTGTCAGTGATCATGCTGGTATGACCCAGGGGAAAGGAATATTTGGTTGTTAGGATTAGCAACCCTAAGGTAAAAATGGGGAGTTATCAAGCCATCATACCTTGATAGAACTAGCTGTTAAAAACTTCCGTCTGCCCCCTCATTCTTGTTCTTCAAAAAACTTTGTAAGATTTGGTATATATAGGTAAATTCGCATTCAGGAAAATATTTGTGGGGTACCTACTATTTAGGCACTGAAGAAGAGGGGGAAATCAGTAAGACTTTTTTGAAGCAGCCATGCAAAGATGAGAAAGGCAGTATGTGTTAGGGGATAACCACTTGGGCTTGTTAGAGGAAGAGAGCCAGGGTGCCTGGACTAGAGGACAAGGGAGAGTGCGATACAAAAGGAGGTAAGTGCTGGATCTTTAGGGCTGCTGTTCCCAACCTCTGGACCAATCCCAATACCAGTATGGGGTCTGTGGCCTGTTAGGGACCAGTGCACAGCAGGTGGTGATAGTGGAAGCTTCATCTCTATTTACTGCTGTTTGTGCATCAGCAACCTGAGCTCCACTTGCCCTCACGTCCAGTGGTGCATTGGATTCTTATGGAACCGCAAACCCTACTGTAAACTGCGCACGCGAGGAATCTAGGTTGTATACTCCTTATGAAAGTTTAAACTTACCCACCCCCAATGGAAAAACTGTCTTCTGTGAAACCAGTCCCTGGTACCAAAAAAGTTTAGGGACCACTGATGGAGGGCCTTGGGCGAAATGGGAACCAGTGCATACTTTATTTTGAGCACAGCTGAAGGCTTATGGTGGGTTTTTGAGGAGAATAGGTTCAGTGCTCATAGCTAAGCGGTTAGGGCACCAGCCACATGAACCTAGGCTAGTGGGTTTGAACCCGGCTGGAGCCTACTAAAAACAAAAAAGTAGCCAGGAATTGTGGTGGGCGCCTGTAGTCCCAGCTACAAGGGAGGCTGAGGCAAGAGAATCACTTATGCCCAAAGAGTTTGAGGTTGCCATGAACTGTGATGCCATGGCACTCAACCCCAGGGTGACATAGTGAGATTCTTGTCTCAAAAAGAATAAAAAGGAGAATGACAGTTATCTGATTTTTTTTTAAGAGAATAATCAAGATTTAAAATTGCCATTGATAGGGGCTGGGTGCGGTGGCTCACACCCAGCCTCCCAGCATTCTGGGAGGCTGAGGTGGGCAGATTGCTTGAGGTCAGGAATTCAAGACCAGCCTGAGCAAGAGCGAGACCCCCATCTCTAAAAAATAGCTGGGCATTGTGGCGGGAGGCTGAGGCAAGAGGATCGCTTGAGCCCAAGAGTTTGAGGTTGCTGTGAGCTATGATGCCATGACACTCAACCCTGGGGGGCGGGGTGACTGAGTAAGACTCTTGTCTCCAAAAAAAAAAAACATTGACAGTACAGTACTTTGGTTGAGTATCCCTAATGTGAAATGCTGCTTGGGACCAACCAGAAGTGTTTCAGATTTTAGAATACTTGTATTATACCAGATGAGCATCCCAAATCCAAATTCCTCTAATGAACATTTCCTTCAAGTGTCATGTCAGCACTCAGAAAGTTTTGGATTTCAGATTCAGAATGTTCAACCTGTAAAATAGCAACAAAAGTGGTTTGGTTTTAAGATAGATTTATTTTGAAGATAGATCCTTTCAGGGCTGCTGATACCTTGGTCATGGATTTGATGGAGGAAGGAATCAAGGATGACTTGGGTGTGGGGCCTAAAAATTGGTTGAGTAGTGATGACATTTAGAGGCAAATCTGGATTCTATTTTGCAATATTAGGTTCAAAGTGCTTATTAGACAACATAAGAGAGGAGTCAATAAACAGATGAAGAGTGAGGGTGGGGATAGATTAGGGTTTGATTTATAAATCTGAAGTCTTATCACATAAATGCCACTTAATTGAAAGAAGAGACTAGATACTGGAGGGGTAAGGGTGCCACCTCAACATTCAGGGGCCAAGGTGGGGGGGTGGGGGTAGGCTGGACAATGTAACAAATGAAAACCATATGACATTATTGAGTTATTTGAAGCTAAGATGTTTCAAAAATGATTATCCATGCCATGCCATGTGTAACAAGATGTAGAGTAGGATGGATTTTGCAAAATGGATGTCTTACAGACCTTGGTCGTGGTGTTGCTCTGGAGTGCGGTGGATAAATACCTCACTGAAGTCAGTTAAAAGGTAAATGGGAGGTTTGCCTGTGGAGAATCACACCTAGATATCAAGTAGTTTTGCCATGAAAGTGAGCAGGGAAAAACAGGATAGTAGTGTAGGAGGCTGGGGCAGGGGAAGTGAGGTATATAGACGGGTTTGTTGTTTGTTTTTGTTTTTTTATAGTGAAGAGAAAAACCGATGCAAATGAAAAGGGTAACTAGAATCTTTTAAGTAGGCAAGAAGATAATCAAGCACACAACTGTTAAGGTTAGACATTCTGGCTAAGAAATCTCTTCAGCTTTCCTTTAGTGCCATCAAGGTGAGCTGGTAAAGCTGCTTTTCTAAATCTTTTTTTTTTTTTGTAGAGACAAGAGTCTAACTTTATCGCCCTTGGTAGAGTGCCGTGGCATCACACAGCTCACAGCAACCTCCAACTCCTGGGCTTAGGCGATTCTCTTGCTCAGCCTCCCAAGGAGCTGGGGCTACAGGCGGTCACCACATGCCCGGCTATTTTTGTTTTGCAGTTCGGCTGAGGCTAGGTTTGAACCCGCCACCTTCGGTATATGGGGCCACCGCCCTGCTTTTCAAAATCTTAAGCTTTAAAAATAGTAGTTTAACCTTTAAAAGTAGTAGTCTACTGTAATCCTAGCACCGTGGGAAGCTGAAGTGGGTGGATTGCCTGAGTTTACAGGTTCAAGACTAGCCTAAGCTAGAGTGAGACTTCCTCTCTAAAAATAGTCAGGCATTGTGGCAGGTGCCTGTAGTCCTAGCTACTCAGGAGGCTGAGGCAAGAGGATCATTTGAGCCCAAGAGTTTGAGATTGCTATAAGCTATGACGCCATGACACTCAACCCCAGGGCAACTGAGTGAGACTCCTGGCCTCCAAAAAAGAGAGAAATAGTCTACACACAAAAAAATTTAGTCTAAGACTTTAATTTATGGTTAAGGGCTTAACTTTGTTAAACAAAATTTACACTTTAAATTGGCAGACTACTTAAGGGAATACAAGAAAAATGTTCAGCACTTAACATGAAATACTTAAAAGGGGCTCGGTGCCTGTGGCTCAGCGGGCTAAGGCGCCAGCCATGTAAACCTGAGCTGGTGGGTTCAAATCCAGCCTGGGCCCGTCAACCAACAATGACGGCTGCAACCCAAACAAAAATAGCCGGGCGTTGTGGCCGGCGCCTGTAGTCCCAGCTACTTGGGAGGCAGAGGCAGGAGACCCGCTTGAGCCCAGGAATTGGAGGTTGCTGTGAGCTGTAATGCCACGACACTCTACCCAGGGCAACAGCTTGAGGCTCTGTCTCAAAAAAAAAAAAAACAAAACAAATACTTAAAAGGGACGTATGTCTCAGAACCTTTATTCATCTCCATTTATAAGCATCTTATTAGATACATGTTGAAGGTATTACAGTATGTTTACTGTGCCAATTATTTGCTTTAAGTCCAGGAGTCTGAGAATTCTCTTCCAAGGGAAAATTGTGTCATGGCATTAAAATAAATCTTTGCGGCTGGATGTAGGGGCTCACACATGTAATCCTAACTCTGGGAGGCCAAGGCGGGTGGATTGTCTTAGCTCTCGGCTTCCATTTAGACCATCCTGAGCATGAGCAAGACTCCTGCCTCTAAAAATAGCTGGGCATTGTGGCGGACATCTCTAGTCCCAGCTACTCGGGAGGCTGTGACAAGAGAATCGCTCGAGCCATAGTCTGAGGCTGCTGCAAGCTATGACGCCACTGCACTCTACTCCGCGATAGAGTGAGGCTTGTCTCAAAAATAGTCTTTGTAGGGCGCGGACCCCAAATACCGAGGGCTGCGGGTTCAAACCCGGTCCCGGCCAAACTGCATCAAAAATTAGCCGGGCGTTGTGGCCGGTGCCTGTAGTCCCAGCTACTCGGGAGGCTGAGGCAGGAGAATCGCTTAAACCCAAGAGCTGGAGGTTGCTGTGAGCTGTGCCTCCACCGCACTCTACCGAGGGTGATAAAAGTGAGACTTTGTCTCCACACAACAAAAAAACTCTTTGTTCTTCCTGGTTTTAATTCAAATTGCAGGTGTATATTTATATACTAACCTTGTCCTCTTTATGTATGTGACCATTAGAAAATTCTCAGACCTTGTTTCACTTAGCCAGAGTTAAATGTTTGACATAGCAGAAATGACAGGCTTTTCGGGGTCAGCCTTGCTTCCACTTCCACTCAATAGCCTTTTATTTGCAGTTCCTGAGACTGTTTCACGGAGGTTCCAGGTGCATTAGGTGAGGCTGCAGTGCTCAGTAATCATGCAGAGAAGAAAAACCGTGGAGTGCTTCACGCTAACGACGCCCTGCCAGCTCTAAATTCTGAGATGGCTAAATAATTAGACCAGGGTTTCTCAACCCTGGCACTGTCACCACCTCCTTGGGTGTGGGGCTCACCTGTTGGGGAGGGTGTTTTATTTTTAGAGACAGAGCCTCAAGCTGTCACCCTGGATAGAGTGCTGTTGCAATCACAGCTCACACAGCAACCTCCAGTTCTTGGGCTTAGGTGATTCTCTTGCCTCAGCCTCCCAAGTAGCTGGGACTACAGGCGCCCGCCACAATGCTCAGCTACTTTTTCTTGTTGCAGTTTTGGCCAGGGCTGGGTTTGAACCTGCCACCCTCGCTATATGGGGCCGGTGCCCTATTCACTGAGCCGCAAGTGCCGCCCGGGGAGGGTGTTCTAGCAGCAGCACCACCACTCTCTTTGGTTTTAGAAGGTACCATTTTAAATAGAATATTCTTGTAAGAGGTCTTTCAAGCAAGCTGAGATTCTTTGCAATATTTGCACATTTGCTTTTAAAGTAATGTCAGCTCGATGCGTGTAGCACAGTGGTTAAAGCATGGAACCAGGCCAGGCCAGCTAAACAATGGCAACTGCAACAAAAAAATAGCCAGGCATTGTGGTGGGCACCTGTAGTCCCAGCTACTTGGGAGGCTGAGAACAGCTAGAGACTCTGTCTCAAGAAAAAAAAAAAAAGTATTTACTTTTCCCTAAAACAATGCTTCAAAGATTGCAGTGCCCTATCCAGACCTACATTATAATCTGAAGGTGGACCTAGAAAAAAATTTTTTTTTGGAGACAGAGCCTCAAGCTGTCAGCCTGGATAGAGTGCTGTGGCATTACCAGCTCACTGCAACCTCCAATTCCTGGGCTCAAGCGAGTCTCTTGCCTCCACCTCCCAAGTAGCTGGGACCACAGGCACCTGCCACAACGCCCAGCCATTTTTTGGTAGTAGCTGTCATTGTTTGGCGGGCCTGGGCTGGATTCGAACCCACCAGCTCAGGTGTACGTGGCTGGCGCCTTAGCCCATTGAGCCACAAGCGCTGAGCCGAAAAAAATTTTAAACACTTAAAAAGATAACCTAATTGCCTAGCTGGTTTCAGTTCCTCGGGGTGTGCTGGTAAAGCTGCTTTCCTGAATCATGCTTTAAAAGTAAGTTTGTCTTACTTTTACTTTGGTTTCCACTGTTCCATCCAGGTATTTGGCAAGTGTACTTTACCAGCTGCTTTAAAGAACTCTGGCTTAACATTTACATTTTGCCCAAGTGCTCCACCACACTGGAAGGGAATCCAAATGAGAAAGCTCAGAAGCCTTCAGAGAACTTTATTTTGTTAGGGGTAGGAGTGCAGTGTTTGGCATGCTGTGGGCAACCCAATATGAATGAAAGCCACCATAGCTGCTGTTCCTACACTTCCATCTAAGGACCTATCTGGATAGTACACCCTCTGGGGTAATAAAGCTTGTAAGGGCATTAGTTTTGACTGGAGTTCGTAACGTAGCACTCCTTATGAGCATATAGCATAAAAGATGTCCTTTCACTAAAAACACCTAGAGGCAGAATTAAATCTTTGTATTGCAGAGCTTTTAAAGCCTGCAACTAAGAGCGCCTCCTGTGCCTCAGGAAGCAATCCTGTTAGGAGTGTGGAGGGAGGGAAAGGGAGAGGCAAAATAGATCTCAAAAGCAAGTATGCAGTTTTTTGCTTTTATTATAAACCAAGTCACATTGTCTTTTCCAGCAGATGATTGAGTCAAAGAACCAAGTACATGCAAAACATACAATTGAAGACTATTTTCATGTTTCAACCTTTAAACTGACTTGCCTTTTTTACTCTTTCCCCATTTCTTCTACTCTCTTTACCCTGCTAGTATTTTACCTTCTAGGTGTCATCTGTAGAATGCTCTTAATCTAGCTTCATGTCCTGTCTCAGTATTAGGCTGCTAATACTGAGACCAGCTGCTTTATAGTTTAAAACCTTGAAAACAATATTACTGAGAAAATATCATTTCTAACTTATTTTTATAAATAGAAATGCCAGTTAAACATAGCTATTACTTTTAAATGCCTGTCCTGCAGCCCTGTAGTAAAGACTGACAGACATTCCAGTTTAAAAAGTCCAGAAAAAGAAGTCATAATAATAGAGGCCAACCCACTGTTGAGACAAAAGCCAGCTCTAGGTTCCCAGCTCTTCCCACCACAGCTAGCTGTGGTTACCATATACTGTGATCACAGAATCAAATACAATAAAGAGCAACCTCATTTCAAAGGCAAGAACACAGACTAGATGATATATTGCCCATGTTTATTTAACTGCAACTGTTGTTCACCTAGTTAAATAACAAAACATGAAAATGGAGTTTAGAACAGCATATAAACGTTAGAAAATGTTCAAATTACTGGCATTACTGGAGCAAACTAAGATTTTTAATTTCAGTGACAGCCAAATTCTCAGGCAATTTCATTTGAAAACCTCATGAAATATTTATTCCTATTTCCAAATCAGTTGATATGCGAAATAATACATACAACACAGTTATCCTACTGCCTAGGGCTTTATCATAAGTTTTCAAGATTTGGACTCTGTACCAAACCAGGGCAAAGTGTGAACTGATTCTGAGTTGTCACAGTTTAGCTAAACTTTAGTAGGCTGGGCCTGGTGGCTCATGCCTGTAATCCTAGCATTCTGGGAGGCTGAGGCAGGTGGCATGCTTTGAGCTCGTGAGTTCAAGACCAGCCTGAGCAAAACGCAAGACACCCACACACACACCAAATCAACTGCAGCAGGAGTATTGCTTGCGCCCAAGATTTGGGTCAGCTTGTGACTGTATCAAAAAATTATTTTTTTTTTTAGTAATCTTTTGACAAGGGAGATGATGTAATCTTTGTCAACCCACCCAGAAATTTCATATTCAATCTTTTTTTTTTTTCTCAATCCTAGCCATTTAAGCTCCTAGGAATTTTAGATGTTGAAAACATTCCCTGTGCACGGGATTCAATATTATATGGTTCATTAGGATCTGTCGTGGCTGGCCTTGGACATTTTTTGTTAACCAGTGAGTATCTGTTTTTTCTTCTCTATGCATTGAAAAAAGTTCTTTGTTGATAATTTTTTTCTAGATAAGAGTAACTATAATCTACATAATGTATAGTTATATTCTAATCAATTATAGTAGTGATTATGCTTATTTTCAATAGGCAGAATTAGAAGATCATGTGATGTTGGAGTGGGAGGATTCATCTTGGTGACTTTAGGATGCTGGTATGTTTGCTAAGTATTCAAGAAAATCCATGATTATATGTTATCTAACATAGAAGCATATACTTTTTTTACAGCCTCTCCTGTTGGGAATACCCAACCCCCAGTGATGAAGAATGAGTTGTGAATCTTTTAACACACTGCTGAAATTGCCTTTACCTTTTAAATAGATGTACACGTATTTTATATCATTCACTAAATGCTTTAACAGATTAATGCATGGCATTCAACATTCTATTCTAACAAAACAAAATTAATGGCTTTTAACTTCATTTAGGAAGGCCTCATTTTTCTTACCCTAATTCCTGTATCACTCTTATTCATCACATCTAAAAATGCTCCTTTAAGAATGTGTTCACTACTACTGAGGAATGACTATAAAACACAGATGAACCTCACACATCGTATCGTGAACAAAATAAACCAGACCCCATAGTATAGTATGTACATGCTCTATGATTCCATTCATATCAAGTTACACTGTGGTTCCACTTACATGGTCTTTTTGATAGAAATCTTAGTTTGATACATTTTTAAAATTTGACAACCACTCCAAAATAGCACTCCACATTTTAGTCTTGGGGTAGTCATCTGTAAGCATTTAAAAAAACTATGTGATAATATATAAAGAACAATAATTAAATGTCACAAACTAATTTCTATAAGAACTTTATAGTACTAATCTATTCATATTCTTTTCTTACAAGGTTCCATTGTAGGTATAATTATGCAAAGCAGAGAATCCAAGAAAGAATTGCCAGACAAGGAATTAAAAATAAGATATTATATGAAAGCACCCACCTTGATCCTGAAACAAACCAAACCAACAGCAACAATTAAACAATCTGAGCATAGAAAATCAATGTGAACAAAGCTGAGATTAACCACATAAAGCATTTTATGTACAATAAGCTATCAAGTAAAATAAAAGGATGTGTAAGTTGCAGTCTTTTTTTTGTTCACACTTGTATGAAAAGTCAACAATTTATTCTGGCCTTTGTTATCTTACTGCCAATGTAGTATATGTGTTACTTACAGCGAAGAGGTCATACTTTATAAAGTTAAAGTGCCCTTAGTGTTTTTTGGAAGTATCTAAGATCTTAAAGTAAAATTTCATTTTGAATTAAAATTTACATGGTATATAAAAAATATTTTTAGAATTTGATAGACTGGTACAATGGAAACATTGTAGAATTATACTATTACACTAAAAGTCCCATTTAAAAGTCCTTTATAATACAAGTGTAGAATTACTCAACATCCAAGCTCATCCAGGAGAAATTCTAAGACAATGAAACTTTTCTCAAAAAGTATCAACATTACTTTTCAAAAAAATCTTAAGTGCTAAAGAATTACTGGGAGACGATGTCGGTCAATAAGATTTATAGCCCATTATTACTGGTTCTATTACTCTGATGTATCATGGCAAGCCACTGAAATAGAGCAAGAAGTCTTCAGGGTAAAGTGGGGCTTGCTTACATGCCTACACTCTTTAGCTGTCACCTGCAGGGTTAAGGTGCAGAAGTTTTGTAGTTTACCAAATGCCTTAACTACCAATGAATGACACTCTCAAGCATGTTCTGAGAGAGAAAATTTTTACTGATTCCAATCTGGCAGCCACAAAAGGGATTTGGACTTTGATAAGAAAAGGTTAAACAGAAAGAAAAACACAATTTTACAAGATCTGTCCACTCTCACTGGCACAAACTAAAGCTAAGCACAGTCTACATTATTCAAGTTGGTCACAGCCAAATTAACTGTTTAAAATTCCAAATGATAGGCAACACTGCATGAATGAGGGAAAACATGATGGACACTGAACAATAATCTGATATTTAACAAACTGTATGGACTGACCACACATGCTCAGTTTCTGTATGCAGTCCGTCCCTTGGTATCTGCAGCACATACCCAAGTCCCTTAATATAGCATTTCACATCCTCCCACAGGGTTTTTTTTTTTTGAGACAGAGCCTCAAGCTGTCACCCTGGATAGAGTGCTGTGGCATCACAGCTCACAGCAACCTCCAATTCCTGGGCTCAAGCGAGTCTCTTGCCTCCGCCTCCCAAGAACCTGGGACTACAGGCATCCG